>LBNU01029865.1:10862-43336 GCA_014162995.1 Artemisia annua
GAAAATTCAATAAGTGGAAAAAGCGCATGCTTTGCTACTTAACTGGGATGGAACCTTACTACATCACACTGATTAATGAAGGTCCATATGTCCCTAAAACAGCTACTGGTTTAGTCAAACCTGAAGCTCAGTGGACCCCTGATGAAAGAAGGGTGGTCAATCAAGACCAACGCCTGAAAAGCATCATTATATCTTGTCTCCCTGACGATATAATGGAATCAGTCATCAACTGTCCAACTGCAAAGCAGACTTGGACTTACTTGGTTCATAGCTATGAAGGTCCCTCAGATACCAAGGAAAACAGAATCATGGACCTGAAACTTGAATACAATACCTTCAGGGCCAAAGATTCTGAAAGTCTCTCAGAGAACTATACCCGGTACAAAACCCTTCTGAATGAATTGACCAATGATGGTGTCACCCTGTCTAAGCATGAAATCAATGTTGGATTTGTCAGCTGTCTCCCTGAGAAGTGGTTAAACTTCTCTCAGGGTCTAAGAAATGCCAACCATCTTCAAAATCTTGAGCTTCCTGAGATTTATGGTAAATTTCTCTATAAGGATAACCTAATCTCTAGGAGATATACTAAGGCTCAAGATATCAAAAAGACCCTGACCACTTCACCTATATCCACTGCTTTCTATTCTAATGGTATTGTGCAGGACTTCCAAGAAAACTCAGATGATTAAGTTGATGAGAGGAGCAGTGAGGAGTACCTAAATGATTTACAAATTGAATTTCATGAAAGGGCACTCCTTGCAAACTCAAAACGTTTTATCAGTAGAAACAAAACTTTTCCAAAAACTAAAGCAAATGAAAACACTGAGTGTTTTAAATGTGGCAAAAAGGGTCACTTTGCAAAAGACTATTTCTCAAAAACAACCTCAGAACCCTCATACAAGTTTTCAGGAAACAATTCCTCAGGAACTAAATTTCAACCAAAAATATTTCAGTCTCCTCAATACTTTCAAAACAAAACTGAGAATAGTTCTCAAAAAGATTTTGAAGCCAAGTATAGAAAAGCAAAAGCCAAACTTGCACTTCTTGAGGCAGCTCCCTCAGTTCCTCAGTCACCTCAGGCCCCTAAACCTTCTCAGGCTAAAAACAAAGGGCTGGTTGCTGAAACCTTTGACTAGGATGAGGAATCCATATCCTCAGAAGATGAAGAAGTTCATGTCAGTGCACTGATGGCACTTTCAGATGACAACAAATTGGCTGTGGGCAAAAGTCATGCCAGAAGTGGTGAATGGGTCAACATCACCATGAGAAAGAGACATGCCAGAGATCCTGTTTGGCATCTTGATAGTGGATGCTCAAGAAGTATGACTGGTGTGAAACAATATCTGCACCAATATGTGGAAGAACCAGGACCCAAGGTAGTATTTGGTGATAACTCATCAGCTCCCACCAAAGGTTATGGTTCAGTAAACTATAATGGTATAGTTTTTACAAGAATTGCTTATGTTAATGGTCTCAAGTATAATCTCATCAGTGTCAGTCAACTATGTGATGCTAAGTACATAGTTCAGTTTGACGACGGAAAAATCTTCAAGCCAACAAAGAAGTTGTGTTGATTGCCCCCAGGAGAGATGATCACTACAAAAAGGGGCCTTTTAGGACCTTTTCCTGCGACGCTTTTTAAAGCAGCGTCCTAAAAACACATCTAATGTGACGAGCTAGTTTATTAGTCCTATTATCATGGAACCTAATAGAACATTTCATGTATTGGTCTTATTAGATGAGTTTTGTAGGACACTTACTCATTTGAGTCTCGTTATGATATAACATAATACGACACTTGCTATTTAGGTACTATTATCTTATGTTTTATAGGACTCTAAGCCGTAGAGATCATATTATGTGTGAACTAATATGACACAACTATATATGTCCAATTAGATTCGATTTTATAGGACACATATATGGTTTGGTCGTATAATGAAGAATTTTAAAAGGACACTTAGGTCATGTTTGGCAACACCTTTTTGGAAGCGTTTAAGAGCGGTAAGCGACAAGCGACAAGCGTTCCAGTCTTAACGCTTGTTTGGCAACACTGCTGCTAGCGTTTAACACCACCTCAAAAGCTTGCAATCTTAATGCTTCTTAAAGAAGCTTTCCAATATACCGCTAGCGTTTTACTTTTAATATTACCAATTTACCCTTAAAAAATAACATTCATTCATAAGTATATGCCTTTTTACGTAATTTTACATTTTATAATTACAACTACAGCTACGTTACCAAACATGTTTTTTAAACAAGCAACTAATGCTTACTGCTACTGCTTACTGCTACTGCTTACTGCTACAGCTTACTGCTTATTGCTACTGCTTACTGCTACCTGTCGCCAAACATAGCCTTAGTATACAAGTCGTATTAAATAAGTTTTATGGGACACTTATTTACTTAGGTCTTATTATGAAAGAAACTTGATATGACATTTGACATTTTAGTCTTATTATCACAATTTTTAACGAATACTAGTATATCGGTTATATATATGAGTTCTAACACATATGACATGTTATTATCGTATTTTACAAAACTTAAAAGTATTACGTAGATTTATACTAACATTATGTCACTGGTTTTTTTACAGTATTTTAAAACCTATACGTACACCACTCTTTAGACCAATTGGCTATGTTGAAAATAGGGGTGAGCAAAACCGACCGACAACCGAAACCGACAAAAACCGACCGAAACCGACCCGACTGACACAAACCGAGATATACTCGGGTCGGGACTCGGGTTGTGATTTCCAAGAAGTCAGGACTCAGGATAAACCGGCAAAACACAAAGAAAACCACACAAGTCGGGACTCGGGATACTTTGGTCGGGATTCGGTTAGGGATTTCCATGGTTGTTGGTTTCGAGATGGGTCGGGCTCGGGTTGGGACGAGTCAGTTTATGTCTGATGCTCACCCCTAATTGAAAATGTCATTTGATTCATTGAACTCAACAAGCATGAAAGTGAATGCTCGGTTGAACTCAAGTGACGTTTTGATCATTGAGTTTCACAGTCAATTGAAGTTTTGATATTTCAATTCTATAGTCAGCTTGGCAAGTTCGTACTACGTGTGGGGAATAAAAACATCGGCTCTTCCAAATGAAAAATCTTTACGTAATTTGACTTAGTGTGACGATCTAAACTCAAATTTGTGTGGACTAACCATAACACGTTAGCATAAAACATTATGTGAAATTTTGTACTGTAACAATTACGTCCTAAATCTAATACACTTGTAATTTATAATTATTATCTTACATAAGTCAAGAGTTTGTAAATTAAACTAAAATTATTTTGGTGAAACAAAGGAGGTGTTTGTTTAAGCTTATATGTAAGCTTATTTGATTTCGGCTTATATTTTATAAGCCTTAATTTTTCGGCTTTTTTTGAGACTTGTGGGCTTAGATAAATTTATTATATTATAATAAACTTATATAAACCCACCACAAGTATAAAAGTAAGCCAGAAAATTGAAGCTTATGAAATATAAGCCGAAACATAAATAAGCTAATAAGCCATATAAGCTTAGACAAACACCCCAAAAATAAATTTCGCTCTTCCCTAGTTCCCTCCATCTTTTCCCCCCATGTTTTTATTTTTATGTACATCCCGCCAAATCCCAAATCTATAAAAACCATTGCTCTTATCACCATTTTTATAGGATCTGCTTTTCTCCTCTTTCTCCACACAGTTACAACAACGAGAACTGCTATCACAAAAACAAGGTAAAATCGTCTTTCACATTCTTTTACTAACTATCTAAGCATTATATTTATGATTAAGCAATGTGAATATATCCTAAACTTGATAGAGATCTAGGCTTATCATAATTTTTGAAATTTTGAAACCCTAGTTTTTTGTTCTTTGATTAATTCTGTTTGATTCTCTACGATGTTTGTAACTAATTGATAAAATTGAGTACTTGATAAGTAGATGCCCTAAAATTTTGGTTATATCTCCAAGCCTATTAATCAAATTAGGGCAAGAAGAAAATATGTAATGGTTTGAAGATATTTATGGCCTAAAAAGTAACGTTTATGCAAATGATTCATCAAGGATTATTTATGGACTAAAAACAATAAACTCTAGGGGTAAAGGTAAAGATAGGGATAGGGATAGGGATAGCGTAGGTAAAGTTAGGGTCGAGGGAGCTAGAGAGAATAGTCCTGTAGAGCTTGATGTGTCGTTTCAATTAAATGGATTAGTGGCTAAGGCTGTTGTAATGCCATCGAGTCCGTTGTCTGATACATCGTCTAGGAATAGGAAGACTATGAGAGGTAGCGAGTTTGGTTCACATGTGTCGAAGTTTGGCGAGCGTTTGACAAGGTCTAGTAGCTCTTCACATGGGGTAGACTTGCCTTCTAGTTCTGAATAGGCTTCTAAGAAGGTAAAGGGTAAGGGTAAGGGTTCTGTTTCTGATGGTCAGAACGGTTCTTCGTCGGGTGCAGTTTAGATGATAGTAGTATATCTCATAAACCACTGTCTTTTAGGCTTAGGAAGAAAAGGAAAATGAATTTCGGGTCGACGTTATCTAGCTTTCAGAGTACACATATCTGCAGATGTTAAAACGTTATCTAGCTTTCAGAGTACACATATCTGCAGATGTTAAGCAGTCATTAGTTGGCATTGATAATTCTGTTACGTCCGGGCAAGAGCAAATTGAGTTTGAAAACTGCCCCAAAGAATCGTTTGCAACCCCTGATGTAACCAATGTTTCCAACAGTTTGGTCAATTCTTCTGTTATTTATGGACTAAAAATAATAAACTTAGCATTTGCATTTGTAGGACAGCATAAACCATTGTTTATGCACCTTGCATTTGTTGTAACTTAGGAGAGTAAAATATTTCTTAACTTTGAAGATTAACTAAATAATAGTTACTGCTATCGGAGAACAGGCGTCACTTGAACTCAGACGATGCCGTCAAGGAAGGATAAGAGCGCAAGGAAGGGTAAGAGCGCAAGGAAGGATAAGGGAGCTCGCACCAGAAGTGGCAACGACAACCAACAAGTTGAAGATGTACTTCATATGGAGTCAAACCATTCGGATGATGACGAAGGTATATAGTACTTTTATGGCATGTTTATATGGTTCAGTTACTTCAGCATAAGCTCCTACTCTATTATAATATTTATTTATTGCAACTGTTCTTTTTTAGTTCAAGTGATTCAATGCAAAAGAGTTCGAGGGCCAACATTTATGCCAAAAGTTTGGACTGTATCTGACGAGGAGCGTATTAGTGTTTCATTCAATGAATATGGACAACCCATTGATAAGAAAACAACAAGTACGTTGACCCATTTCATGGGATTCCTTGCAAGGAGTGGAAAATATTGTCCGCTTCACAAACCATGGCCTAAAGTTGGGAGTGCTAAGAAAAAAATTTTGCTCGACGTCTTAAATGTATCCTAAAACTACATTCATATTTAACTGTTGAATACATATATGTTTCCACATCTAACGACATTATTGAATTTTGTTTTGTAGGATAAATTTGATCTTCCCATGGGCTGCGATGATTGGATTTTGAAGTCCTTTGGAAAGAAGGTTAGGAACTGGAGGGCGAGAGTGAAGAAAGACTATTATGATCCGTCATTGCGTTATCGTGAACAAATTAATTCCAGGCCAAAACGTGTGCATACGATTCAATGGAAGAAACTTGTTAAGAATTGGAATAAAGAAAACTCAAAGGTATATTAAATTGTTAGCAAGTGCACCTACCAGTACTTCTTTTGATTACCGATTCTTTAAATTGACCATCATACTTGCATCTACTAGTACTTGTTTTGTCCTGCTCATAATTGCTACGGTATGCATATAGCATCTATACCCCTTAGCACCAGAAGAAGTAAAATCAAATTAAAATCACACTTTGGGCTACTTTTGACCCGTTTCCTTTTAATCTGATTTTTAATGGCACCTTTTAGATAAAAAAAAAACATAATACAAATCAACCCATTAAATAGCAACACCATGTAACAATTTAAAACAGGATAAGCATGATTTGCAATGCTGAGTTGGTTTCGGTTTCCGATGTGTTATGTGCAGACCTCACTGTAGTAGACCTTAAATCCTAACTGTAACCAACAACTGGACCTTCAGCTTACTCACATTTTGACATTGAAGCAAACCTACTGAAGCTTTTGTTGAGATAATCATCTTGTTTTGCTTACTCACTAAAAGCCTCATGTTTTGGTTTGCCATTTTTATATAAGCTATTTATCTCAGCTTACTCACTAAAAGCCTCATGTTTTGGTTTGCCACTCGGTAACTTTTGTTGCAGCCTCATGTTTTGATATGCAAATTGCAAACTTATTGAGTTATGTTTATATATGCAATGTTTCATTACCAAATTAACTGTACAAAGTTACCGGAGTCCAATAGTATTAAGCACACGACCCTTGCTGAGTCATCCCAAATGATATTGTCATTGGAGCTACTAAAACTTTGCTCCTCTGATGGAATTCACAGTAGAATCAGTGAAAACATATATAAATTGCTACGTTATGCATATCTTAACTCTATTTCAGCGATGTTTAGATGATTGTTCATGATTGTTTCTTTCTTACTACATATTGTCAGTGAAAAAAATAAGGCAAACAGGAGTAAAAAGAAGATGGTTCAAGTCACGGGTAAAAAAAGCTATGCTATAAAGCGTGAAGAAGTTAAGGTAATCATATTTAACTGTACAAGTGCTAATCGTAAATCTTATAAGTGCTAATTTTTTTTGTGAAACAAGAATCTTTAGATGGACGTGAACCAACACGAAGGGAATTTTTTCGTGCTTGCTTCTCTACTGATGGAATTGCAAAAAATGAGGAAGCTGCAAGTGCAATTGTATGTACTATCTTCTTAATACTTGCTTGTTTGAAAGATAACTAACATGTACCTTGACTCAAGTTCATTTGTTTGATGTTGCAAGTGATAGTTTTAAGGATAATTAACATATTTAGTGTCTTTAATATAAAGGATCGAATGGAAGAATTGAGTTCTCAACTTCCGAAGGGTGCAACTGATGAGCCTGGACCACAAGATGTATATTCAAAAGTTATGGGTAAAGATAACAATGGAATAGCAGACTTGTATGGCTTAGGTGTTCGTGCTTCTGATGTTTGGGGCGTCGTTCCAAGTCATATTGCCCGTAGTAGAGATAAGCTCATGTATAAGTCTAGATGTGACCAACTTAGTTGTGAGCTCGCTCAGTTAAAAGCGCGAGATTCTCAAAGGCAAGGATTGAGTGAAAATGCTTCTTCTAGTACAAATGTAGTTAACGAACCTCAACCTTTACGGGTATGTGTCTATCTTAATTGATATATGCACCCTTAATAATTACGCTATGACATCCATTACTGCTACATATATCGTAGGTCGGAGCTGAAGTTTACATCAAAAGCATTTTTAACTCTTCCGAGATTGTAGCGAAGGGAAGGATTAAGAGTTTAGATCCAAATGAGATTGTTGGAGGTGAAGAGTTAGGACCAAATTGGTGTGAGGTTAATGTTCAAGTGCCTATCAAAAGAGATGAACACTTGGTGAGACGATATGGATTGTTTGTCACAATTCATGATGCTATTGGTGCAACTGTCACATGGCCTTGCCATTTTGTTTCGGTATGTCAACTTATTAAACTTATGACAACTTATAATAGTAGGATTTAACGTGAGTAACAGGTTGGGGCTGCAACAACAAGGATTTTAACACCACTATTAGACATTTTAACACCACTATTAGTCTATTACACTATTACTTTTGATGAAATAAATTGACACTGCAATTTTTTTTCTGTAGCAAGTTACAACTGCAACAAATGTGTTGCTGCAACTTTGCTTTTTTTTTTCAAACTTGTTTTATAATTTTAACTTTTAAGTATAAACACCAAAATTATATAATTCATAATTGACTTGGACCCGAACCCGACCGATCCGACTTGATTAATACCCCTAGTTTTTGTATATATTGGTAGTGATTAGGTTTTAATATCTTATGTTTGTGCGTTGTGTATTTGTAGGTGGTACGTGAGGATGATGCGTGAAGATGCTCCACGATGACTCATATTATCTAGTTCGACTTTAGTTTTTATTGTTCAATTTCCATGTAATAAAAGTAGTTGGAATACTATTTTGGATGATGTTAACCTTAATTTGGTTAAAACTTTTGTTATTTATATGAAAATTTTTATTTCTTTTACGTGTTATGGATTTGACTCATTAAGCTATTATATGTTGTGTTTTATATAGTGTCATTCTTAGGACCTACAATAGTTTCATGAAAGTGTAATGAAAAACAAAATTTTATAAAAATAAAAAGCGCCTAATGTATGTATGTCAGGACACTAAATTTGGTCCCAACAGGCACAAGTGTATTATGACATTTTTCTTGCACTCAAATAATAGTTAAAGAAACACACGATTTCGTCCCAAAAAAACACTTATTAGGACGCATGAACGCGTCTTATTAAGTGATAGAAGGTTAGCATATCTTGAAACACTTTAAAGCGTCCTATTAATTTGCCTGCTAGGACACAATTGCGTCATAAAAAAATGCTTTTATGGGACTATTTTTTTTGTTTCATAATATTGGCACTTATTAGGATGCATATAAGTGTCCTAATAATGTCTACACTTTATACAACGCCTTTATATGCGACACTTATATCATTGGTCCTATTATGCTAAAGGTCCTATAAAGCAACCTAATAGGACACTATTCGACGTCCTATAAGGCCTGATTTGTTGTAGTGGGATGTTTATGTCTTAGACATGTCAACTCTCACTCAAAATGGAACTTGCCTTTTCACAAAAGCAAGTGAAACAATTAACTGGCTTTGGCACAAAGGATTGTCTCACCTCAACTTCAAGTACATCAACAACCTTGCCAAACAAAACAAGGTTCTTGGTCTGCCCTCCCTGGTGTTCACAAAAGACAAACCTTGTTCAGCTTGTGAGAAAGGAAAACACCACAGGGCCTCCTTCAAAACAAAAAAAAACTTCTCAATCAAAAGCTGCCTTCACCATCTTCACATGGATCTCTTTGGACCTGTCAGTCCAATGTCTATTCACCATGAGAAGTACACCTTGGTCATAGTGGATGAATACTCAAGATACACTTGGGTTTACTTCCTGACCAAAAAGAGTCAGGCAGCTGAGACCATCATGTCCTTTGTCAAGAACATTGAAAACCAAAATGACATAAAGGTCAAACAAATCAGAACTGACAATGGGACTGAATTCAGAAATTAGGACCTTGAGTGGTTTTGTGATGAGAAAGAAATCTCTCAGAACTTCTCTTCTCCCTACACTCCTGAACAAAATGGAGTAGCTGAAAGGAAGAATAGAACACTCATTGAGGCAGCTAGAACAATGCTGAATGGCTCAGTCCTCTCAAAGCACTTTTGGACTGAAGCAGTCAAAACAGCATGCTACACTCAAAATAGGTCCATCATTGTCAAAAGACACAAAAAAACCCCTTATGAAATATTCAAGGGTAGAATCCCTGATATCAGCTACTTTCATGTGTTTGAATGTCCTGTGTTTATTCATAATCACAAGGATCACCTAGGCAAATTTGATGCCAAGGCTGATGATGGATATTTCCTAGGTTACTCACTGGTCTCCAAAGCCTTCAGGGTGTTCAACACAAGGAGACAGCAAACTGAGGAAACCTATCACATTACCTTTGATGAAAGCACTGAGGCTATTCAGTTCTCAAACACCTCAGTGGAAGAAATTGGAATTGATAATTCATCAAGATATCCTCCTGATGAATATCATCCTGAGTCTAGTCCTTCCACACAATATCAAGCTGATGCTGACTTCACATACTACATCATTCCTCACAACCTTCCTCAACCAACTATCAGTGAGTTTGTTGAAGCTCAACAAGTTCCAAATGAGATAACTCATACTGAACCAGATGTTCAGGAACCTGTTGAAAACAACATTCAAATTGAACTCACTGAAAACCAAGTACTTGAGGAACCTCAAGCACCTGTTCTTGAACCCACTGCACCTTCCAATCAGGCATCAACAAGCTCAAACTCCTATCCCAGACCTCAGGAAAGATGGTCTAGACACCAACACATTGAGCTTGTCAACATCATTGGTGAACCTTTCTTTGAGGGAATGCTTACCAGAAGCATGGCTACCAAACTCACTGCAGCCTCAGCCAATGAATGTCTGTATGTGGACTTCATATCTACCATAGAACCCAAGTCTGTAAAAGAAGCCATGAAACATCCAAGCTGGGTTCAGGCCATGCATGATGAAGTTGAACAATTTGATAAGAATGATGTCATGACCTTAGTCGAATGCCCTCAGGGTGTTATTGTCATTGGCATGAAGTGGGTGTTCAAAAACAAGACTGATGAAAATGGCATTGTTGTTAAGAACAAGGCAAGGCTTGTTGCCCAAGGCTATAATCAACAGGAAGGCATTGATTATGAAGAAACTGATGTGTGGGTTTTGCAACCTTTGCAATAGGTTTTACCTCTCAAGGGATCTTGAGAAGCTTACAACCCCCACCAGGCAGTGTACCTGACCGATGTAGTATAGTGTAGTGGCAAGTACCGGGGAATTGATCGTTCTCTCGGGGAATAGTATCGTTATGATTGAAAACTACTCTAGTTTAGGTCTAAGGGTTGAGGGATGATTCTTTTCGTATTTTTATATTTTATGAAACCAAGTAAAATCTCGGGTATTTGAAAGAGTAGGCGGAATTAGTTGCTAATCAACTAACCCAAATATCTACTATTGCAAATAAAATAAAATAACAAGAAAATAAATTGGTTGTGAAACTAATATGGAGAAAAGTGTGTTTACTTAGATTTCCTTACTCCCTAGCTATCTTTTACCGGTTAATTGGTTTGTTACAATTTTGTGGATGACGGGTTGTATTCCTTTAAACCATTCATAGGGCCGTGTACGATCTTCCCTAACTCTATAAGCTCCTACTTCACTCCTATGTCGAGCCGACTAAAATCTCCTAACATGGGATCACTAGAATTCGCTTATGCATTAAATACAACCATATAATCGTAGTACACATCCGATTCATGTTTCTTAAGACGTTCAAGCAAGTTACCGTATAGGAGGTTAGCCAGTTTTCTTAAGCCTAACATCAACATCACCCACCCACAACAATCAATAACAAACCAACAACAAGTAATCAATAGCTAGGTTTCATTAGATCTAAGCAAACACAAGAGAAACCTAGCCTAGCATGTTAAAGTAAAGACAAGCATAAGATATAATCAAGCAACACATAGACATATTGATTGATTTGAAAGGAGACTTATCTTTAATTGAACATGAATGATTCAAGGGTGAAAAACCCCTGAAAATACAGTAAACCACGACCTAGGGTTTATCCCTAAAGTTCTCCCAAAAGTTACACACTTAATGAATGAAAATTAGAAAACTATATATAGATTTTACAACTTGACGGCGTCACGTTTTAGATCGTGACGCCGTCACCTCGCCGCCAAAACGTGACGCCGTCACCTCGCCGCCAAAACCCTTCTCGGATTGCTCAGATCTACTCTTGATGCCGTCCCTCTTTAAAACTCTCTGGGCCGTCTCTCTTTAAGTTATAACGTGACGGCCTAGGTGAAATTACACGTGACGCCGTCACGTGTAAAAGCTTCAAAATCTTTCTGGTCCGTCTCGTGTAAAAATTATCCACCTCTTTGTCAAAGCGTGACGCCGTCACCTCGTAAAGAGTGACGCCTTCAGGTACCGTTTCCAGCATAATTTGAGACTTTGTCGTTTTCTTCACTTTTATGCTCCAAAAACGTCCAAAATACTTCCTTTTCTAGATTTCTTCTCCAAAGTACCTAAAATGACAAAAGGAACGATTTAAGGCAATATTTGATCAAATAATTACGGATTAGGGCTTAAATGACCTCCTAAAAGCGTAACACTTTTCGCCTCATCAGAAACGTTTGCTCCTGTTGCTAGAATGGAAGCCATCAGGATCTTCCTTGCCTATGCCACTTACATGAATTTCAAGGTCTAACAAATGCATGTCAAGAGTGCATTCCTGAATGGTAAACTCAAAGAGGAAGTTTATGTTCAACAACCCCCTGGATTTGAAATCCATGAGTTTCCTAACCACGTCTGCAAGCTTGACAAAGCCCTTTATGGACTGAAGTAAGCTCCTAGGGCATGGTATGAGACTCTCTCAGCCTTCCTGATCCAGAACAAATTTGTCAGAGGGAAGATAGACAACACTTTGTTTATCTACAGGACAAAGGAAGATGTGATTTTGGTCCAAGTGTATGTGGATGATATCATCTTTAGCTCAACAAGCTATAAACTTTGTAAACAATTTGAGAAACTGATGACCAAACAATTTGAAATGAGCATGATGGGTGAACTCACATACTTCCTTGGACTTTAAATCAAACAGACTGATAAGGGAATCTCCATCAGTCAAGAGAAGTACGTCAAGAAGACACTGAAAAAGTATAATCTCAGTGACTGTGCTTCAGTTAAAACCCCAATGGTTCCTCCTAACAACCTCGGTCCTGATCTTGCTGGTAAATCAATGAATCAATCCATGTACAAAGGAATGATAGGCTCACTGATGTATCTCCTTGCCACAAGGCCTGATATTCAGTTCTCAGTATTTCTATGTGCCAGATATCAGTCAGACCTTAAAGAGTCACATCTCACTGCTGTGAAAAGAATCCTGAGATATCTTATAGGAACTCCAAACCTTGGTTTGTATTATCCTAAGTGCTCAGGATTTGATCTCAAGGGATACACTGACTCAGACTATGCAGGCTGCAACATGGATAGAAAGAGCACCTTAGGATCCTATCAATTCCTTGGAGGAAAATTAGTATGCTGGAGCACCAAGAAACAACAATCAGTAGCCATGTCTTCAGCTGAGGCTGAGTATGTAGCTGCAGCAGGTTGTTGTGCAAATGTACTATGGATGAAAAGTCAACTCAGTGACTATGGCATCCATTACAAAAGTGTACCTATCTTTTGTGATAACACTAGTGCAATTGCCATATCCAACAACCCTGTGCTTCATCAAAGAACCAAACACATTGATATCAGATACCATTTCATCAGGGACCATATCATGAATGGAGAGATTGAACTACTTTTCATTCCCACTGAGTATCAGCTAGCTGATATCTTTACCAAACCCTTGGATGAACCCACTTTCACTAGACTGAAAGCTGAATTGGGCATGTTGGATATTGATAATCAGGCCACTGATTAAGATATCCGACCTGATATAACTCTCTCTAAGGTCCCTGAACAACAATAAAACCTCAGTAAGCTTACCATTGTCTCACTCACTGAATCACCTTTCATCACTCAACATACTAAATGTAAAGACATTCAGGGAGCCTCAAGACATAAAAAATGACATTCAGTACAAAACTAAATGCTCTAAGTATTTAGTTAGTAAATGTCCTAGGTTGGTAACTGAATTTCTATTTAATATAGGAATATATGTCTCTTATCCAACTGTCATCCATGTCTTGGCCCCCCACAACCCCTCACCAAACCCACTAGGCATTAAAAGCCTCTCACTCACATTATATCTTTTGATATTTTATGTGGTGACATCATCTCTGCAAAAGTATACAGTTGCAGAGACTCGCAACTGTTCACCTTGACAGTTGCGAAAAACGAGGGTAGTAGAGAGGTGGGCATTAAATGCGGATATCAAATTTTCCAAAACCAACTTTGAAATAACGCTAATATCTTTTAATATCCACACGTATGCAAACCCTAATCCTCTCTCCTATAAATACCCCTTTTGGTAAAAACGCACACACGCTTTCAAAACTTTATCAAACTCTTGCAAATTTTTCTGTGTGTGTTATTCCGATAAAAACCACTACTTTTCCGACCAAAACTCTGACCACTTTTTAACCAAAAAATGGCTTCTTCTAAAGTGATCCAATACGCTCCCAATGTGGAATTCAAAATTAAGAGCGTAGACATGACCAAGAACAATGTGGTGGGAAACTTTTCTTATCCTGAGGCATTTCCGGCCTACAGGGATGTGGTAAAATTTTTACAAAACTGTTTCCTTGCCACCGCCTTCACAAAGACACCCTCGGTCATTTACCATGACTTCCTGAGGGAATTCTGGTGTACAGCAGTGGTTGAAAAACCTACTGTCACCAAGGATGCTTTCATAAGGTTTACAGTGAATAATGGGAAAAAACCCCTTGTCCTGAACTACAAAACCTTTGTCAAAGCCACAGGCCTTGACTTCACTGAGACCATTGCCCCCTTGCCCACTGAGGATGAAGTAAAGCCGAATTGCTTACACTTGGGCCATATGACAAATTTCATCCTGAAGTGGCCCCAGGAACTCTCTTGGCCAAAGCCCCCATCCTGAAAGCCTGGTTCCCAGCCCCATGGAGGATACTGATGGCCTTTGTCATTCAAGTCCTTGGGGGGAACATATCCTCCACGGAGCAATTGAATGTTACTCAATCAATGATAGTATTCAGTCTCCTTGAAGGTAGAAAAATTGACCTTGGAGAATTAATCTTCAAGGACCTCATTACCAAACTGACCACAGGGAAATCTAGGCAAAGACTTATGTCTTACCCTAGATTCATTTCCTGTGTGCTTCAGGATTTACTAGGTTCAGAGTATGTAAGGCCTGACGTTCTGGGATTTGAACCAGATGTCTTACATAAGACAAATTACTCTAAGGAACCTTCTGAGGTTACACCAGTCGCCCTGACGACCTATATGCTTATGGTCATTCAGGGTGACGACAAAGTCTCTCCCATTCCTTCTCCTACCAAAAAGGATAAGACAAAGAAAAAGGGTCAGGGGTCCAGGAAGGTGACTAAACCCAAGTCACTCACCACTGGAACCTCAGTCCCTAAGCCTAGCAAAAAGGGGCAACCAAAGACCAAGCCTACTGAGACACCCAAGGTTGAGGCCGCTTCACTGACCCAAAAACAAACGCCAACGGAGGGTACTGAGACATCACACTCAGTGTCCTCGGGAAATCCCTCTCCTCATGGCTCTACTGACATAAACAAGTTAGTGGAGTCAGGAACAACTCAACCTTCACATCCTGCTAAAGGCACTGATAAATCACAATCAGTGTCTTAGGGAGTTAAGGGTCTACTGAGAAGGGGACCCACACCAAATCAAATCCTGCTAAAGGCTCAGGTAAATCACAACCTAAGTCTCAGGGAGTTACGGTCCCTATATCTTCGGAAAGCCAGTACAAGCTTGTTGGAAAGGGGGACCTCACCATCTCATTGCCCGATGAGGACATTCGCGAATCACTGCTTTTGTCTGAGGGCGCCAACATCATTCCCCTAGACTCAAAGGGAAATATACAACCCGCTGATAGGGAATACAACTTCACGGTTCCTAGTGATGGCACTAGCCAAAACCCACCAGTACGTGCCTGAAGGGATCTCAGGGGACAAAGACTCAGGGGGCATACTACCACCCACTGATATGGAACCTACACCCAGTCCTAAAGGTGCGCATTCCTCGGAAACTGACTCCATGGACCAGGCAGGGAAAACCCACCCTGTTCTCCTGGAGGGGTCAGGGACTGACCACACCGAAGGCAAACCCTCTTCTGAGGGGGAGCTGGATGTACTTCAGGGTCCAACTCTGGCTGATCTCCAAATGCTTATTGATGAAGAGTCAGAGGAAGACCTTGTTGATTTTGAGGATGATGCAGGCTTAATGGCTGGAGATGACATGGATATTGAAGATGTCACCCCTACTGAAACTCCAGATCATCATCATCAAGTCACTAGGAGACTGAGCCCTCATCATCAAACAAACATGAGCTGGATGACACCAGGCCTATCACTGAAAAGGTCTTGGTTGAATTTGGTGAATACAACAATGAGTGGCTCTACTTTCAGTTGGAGGATGCCAATGATGATAGACATCTTGAGGCAGCTGCTTCTTATGCTGACTTTAGGAGCTCCATGGAAGAGAAGCAGACTGAGCTCAAAACAGCTTTTGCATCCACTGATGACAAAGTCAGTGGCTCGAAGACTTCTGTTGAGAAGTTGACTGTTGATCAGGGATCCAAGTTTGCTTCCATCCTTCAGACTCTTACCAAAATTAAACAAGAGTTTAAAGATGATCCAATCCTGGTCACCAAGCTCACTGAATTCATGGATAGTCACAAGACCACCTCTGTGCTGCTCTCAGTAGCCTACCTGCATTATTTAAGGAGGTCGACTTTCCAGCTCTTAAGTCTCAACAGGTCTCCATTCTCTCTACCCTTCAGGCTCAGGAGGCTAAGCTCACCACACTCTCTTCAGGATATGAGCAGCTCACCAACAAACATAATGAATTGGTGAACTGCTACACTGACAAGCTGGCTAAGCTCTCTGAAACCCAACAGGCTTTGTCCACTGACCTCTCCAGCCTAAAGACTGAGACATCAGAGATCAAGGGCATGGTCTCTGACATCTTCAAGCTTCTTCAGGCTTCTCCGGTTCAGGCCTCACCGGCTCCTCAAGCTCAGGCTCCTGCTCCTCAGTCAACAGATGCTTCCACTAAAGCTCCAACATCTGTTGAGGGGGAGAAAATTACTCCAACTCAAAGGCTATTCCAACAGTTGGACCCACACAGGCATACAAAGGATGACTCTCAAGCTACTACAACTTCAGTTCCCACACCAACCACTGAGATCATCACGGAAGCTGTTCCAATAAGAAGCTTCATGCCAGGGTCTTCAACTGTAATCATCACCCCAGTCACAACTGAAGCAACAACCACTACCACTGAACTTCCTGAATCTGCCTTCAGTACACCCACTCAGGCTGATAGAGGGAAAGCAATTAAAGTGACTGAGGACTCCCCTCCCAAGCTTGTTAAGGCTACAAGAGAGGTTCTTCGTGATCCTGACGAACCTATTCTATTCGAAGTCACCCTACACAACGGGAAGATATTAAGGGGGGACTAATGAAGAAGTGGCTGCTGCGTTAGAGGAGGATGATAAACTCAAGGCTGAGTTGCTCAGTAGGCCCGACATTTCTGAAGTGGCTATTGAGGTAATCAAGGAGACTAAGCAGAACATTAAAGGAGAACATTTCCTTAAGCTTCAGGCTGAGATGATCAAAGAAGCAAATCAGAAGGCCAAACTAAACGCTGAAAGGAAGCAAAGGAACTATGAGAGGTATGTATGGACCATGACAAAGACCAAGGGTGAAGGCGCCATCACTGACATGATAATTCATTCGTACAAAAAGAATGAACCTATTGGAGTAACCATTGAAAGGGGGCCAAGAGTTCATGAAAGATATGCCCCATTCAGGCCCTCTGACTTTGGGATCAAGGAATGGGATATGATGTTGCCTATCCTGAAGAAGAAGAAAAACAAGTGTGTTCCTGATCTACTCCAAACTCTCACCAACAAATACAAGGAGTTGGAAAAGGTTGCCAAAAGCCTTGGTATCAACCATCAGGAAGCAATTGAGTCTCAGGGACTTGCAATTCCCAAACAAGCTCAGACCATAGGGAGGAAAAGGAAGGCAGTCGGTCAGGAACCTGAAGACTTCATCGCTGCCCTTCACTGTAATAGAGCTCCTCCTGCTGGTGTCAAGTTTGTTCCGAACAAAGTCATCAAAGTCCCTGAGTATGGGCTCTTCTTCATAAATGAACTTAAAGAAAAAGCCTTTCAGAGAGTCAGTGACATACATCTGGTTGAGACTACTACACTGCTGACTTACAAACTGATGGCTAGAAACTACAGGAGCCCTGAGAATGAAGAGTTCATGATGCTGATGGACAAGATGATGAATGAGCGTCCTGATAAACACATCTTACTGACAAAGAAGGCAAAGCTTGAGCTCATGGGTATTAAGGAAGTCTGAATACTTAAACCCTGAGCCTTTTTTTTAGAAGATAGGACTCATGTAACTTTTGATGAATAAGATGATGGCACATGTTTTTAAAAAATTCAGTGTTTCATATGTGATTGTTAGTAATTTCAGTGTAAGAAGAAGCCCATTTGCTCACTTACACTGATCAAACACTTAGGCATAATTTATATCCAAATAGGGGGAGATTGTTGGGTTACTTCAGTACCCAAGTCTCATTAAACAAAGATTTGAACACAAATTAAGCTAAGTGTTAGAAAACCTTAAACATCTTCAGGTCACTGAGTGAACAGTTGCTCAGTGAGTCACCTTCAGGATGCCAAAGACGAGTCTAAGAATAAAGCCTCTACACTCAGTGAGGCGGTTCTATGTGAGTGGCACCTTAGCCAAAGACGAAGGTGATGGGTTCAGTGAGTGATGACAATAACTCACTGAACCCCAAGACTCCTCAACAACTAAAGAAGTATGACTTAAGGACTGAAGAATGAAGGCCTAAGGACTGAAGATTAGGTGGGATGGAGCGGGAAAGTTTTGAAGAGATATAAGATGTTGTCCTTATCACCTGAAGTCAAACTTTCCATGAAAGGCAAAATGTCAGGGACAGTGTCATTACTGCTACTCAAAAAGGAGAATTGTCTTATGCCCAAAATAGCCTAATGCAACATAGACAAAATACGTAAGTATTTTGTCTCCACTAGCTTAGGTCATCATTTGTCTTTATCATAACGGTTGTAAAACACTTGTGTATAAATAGGAAACATAAGAGAGGAGTAAACGTTGACAAGTTTGTGCAATTAATGCTTAGACATTCACAAACAACTTTTACTCCTCCAAAGAACAACTTAGTCCCTGAGATAGCTCAGTAGGACCTTTAGTTGTCACTCTAGCTTAGCTTG
The DNA here is from genome assembly GCA_014162995.1 of Artemisia annua. Taxonomy (NCBI): domain Eukaryota; kingdom Viridiplantae; phylum Streptophyta; class Magnoliopsida; order Asterales; family Asteraceae; genus Artemisia; species Artemisia annua. Next base: position 29,622 of record LBNU01029865.1, read on the forward strand.
AGTTTAGAGAGGAGTCATACCATACTTGTCATTTCAATCCCAAGTGTTGTTCCGCAAATACTTGGGTATAATTCTTTGATTGATTTCTAATAAGAATTAAACGTTGAAAAATATCATGTCTACTTACTTTACGTTTCTTTCAAATATCTTTCAAAGTGTTTCAACACATTACTTAAGCATGGTGCATGTTTAAACTTTTGTAGTTAGTTTATCCGTGTAAACGAGACCAACATTAACCCTAAACACTTTTGTCTAAGCATATTCTAACTAGCTACTGTACCAAATATTATTACAAATTCAGAAAATTGAAAATTCTGTGTTCTTTGGCATTTTAGCTTACTATGATTGGAGCCATGACAGTGATTTCCACTTTATTTCATTGTTTACAGATTTAAGCCGAATAAAAATTATGATTTAAAGAACAGTTTGGTCCATGTCGTTTATGTTTGTAACGTTTCTTAAAGTATAAAACTGGAGTACATAATGATTTAAAGAACAATTTAGTCAAATGCATTTACGGTTACATACTTTCCGCGTGAGTTCTGTTTCAAATATCCGCAATAATTGACGCGGGACTTGTGATTATGTGTCTAGCTGGATACATCGCAGTTATTTTTCTCAGGATAACTATAGTATAGTGGACTCTCTCGATTGGGGTTGTAACCAAGAGACCTACTTTTTTACTGCTCTTTGTAACCTTTGGAAAGGAGCAATCCATTGCAGCACAACACAGCTAATGGTATGTACGTATAATCAGGAGGCTGAGGGTTATAGTGCCGACCTTCCTAGGTGGGCCCATTATTTTTCTCAGGATTACAAAGGTACGTTTTGGAACATGATTTCTTTTGAACATCACATTTTCAGCTTCAGTATTCAAAACATGTGTCCGGAAATGACAGAATTGGGTAATCATATGAATTGTAGTGTGCCTCAAGATGTTATAATATTTTATAATCTTATTGAATAAACAATACATCAATTTGGATCCCGATTTTTAAAAAAAAGGACGAAAACTTCATTAGTGGGCCAACTCACCCTGCCTGACCCACTTTGTGCATAACCCATTTTGACGTATTACTCAAACCGTTGACCCTCCGTTTTTACCTACTTTGAGTTTCTAAAGAATACGAACATTAATATCCTGATGGTGTTTGCAAAGTATGGCCCGTGGCTTGTGGACCCATCCGGTTAGTTTTGAGTGTTTGACTAAAATTGCTTAATAACGAAAATATGTACTTAAAGTAACATGCTTATATTTGTAATATACAAGCAGTTTAAGTAAGCAATCCCATACACCCCCTTAAGTGCTTATTTAGTCGGAAATAAAGAGAAGCAGTTTCGTACAAACACTATATTTTACTAATTTGCATTAAAAAGGAACTTACTATGTATTAATTTTCTATGCATGCCAGGTTAGCTTTTCTTGACTTGTCGCCCTGTCTATGAATTACACTACCGCTTCTTTGTTAAGTACTCAAACTTAAAGAAAAACTACCCACTTTTCTCTGCTACAAATAACTGCTCATGAACTACTCATGCGTAAACCACCTTCCCTTTTTGTATTAGTTCATGATCGGTTAGATGAAACTCAAATCATTTTTCTTAGGGGTGGCAATTTGTGCCCAAAATCAAAACAATGGGTTAATTTTGGCAAATTTGTAAAAGATTGGGGCACATTTAGCCCCCTTCTTTTTTTGAAATGGGCATATATTGCCCATCTAAAAGTTAGATGGACACATATTTTCTCTCAATTGGAGAATATTACAATTGTTTTTAAAGAAAAACTTATAGATCTAATATATTTAGTTTGTTAAATATAAATAAGGTGTTATGTTTGAGGAATTTATTTCATCGTTTTGAGTTTTTTCTAAAGCGATTTATTGTGATAAAGTCAAAGAAAAAACATGCTAGGTTGCTCTATCCAGAATACCTAATATATTGGTTATAAAAGGGTCAAAACAGTTGAATGCATTTCTATGAGGGTGATCAGATTTAGATGACAAGCCTTATCTTATGTTCAAGCATAGACATGTGTATGTGAGTGATTATTGAAGACGGTGTTGGGGCTTCATTCAAATGTGCAAAATGGTTCCCTTGATAGCAATGCAAACGATATTATGAGTCCTAGCATGATATTAACGATTTTACTTAAAAAGTTACTTTGATATTAGTAAAAAACTTAATATCACAGTTTTTTTTATTACAATATTAAGAAAAGTTACGTTGATATTTAAAAAAATTAACTTTGGTATTAGTAAAAAACTTAATGTCACTGTCTTTTAAATCACGATATTAAGAGAAAGTTACGGTGATATTAAAAAAAAATAACTTTGATATTAAATAAAGCATGATATTAAGCTTTTTTACATGTGAAACCAACAGTGATATAAAAAAAGAAACGGTGATATTAGTAAAACCTTAATATCATTGTTCATAAAAAAGTGATATTAGTCAAAAAAAATCCGAAAAAATTTTAGAACATAGTATAATAAAAAAAATAAGAATCGCTGAAAAAAATTTCAGAAAAAAATGTTTTACATGTAAAAAGGTACTGTGATATTAACAATTTTATTAGAAAAGACCGGACATTTCTGATATTGCCACTCCGTCTTTTTCAGATGGTTGACTAGATGAACGGCCGTACATCCGCACTAAAATCAAAATCCGTGCTTAGCCTAAAATACCATTTGATTCTTTGACCACTATGATTATATATAGCTAAACACTGGTCCATGATGCTTTTGTAAATTTGTGAAAAGTATGTAACTCGATCACGTGCCACCATTAGATCCCTCGGTACAGTGGCTGATGGCTCAAGCCATGGGCGATGGTGCGAGTCTATGGCACGAGGAACCACACCATGGTTGGGCTGGTGGGTGGTGGCGCCGTAGCCACCTGCTCACGCCAAAGGTATTTTTCTTTTTTCTTTTTCTCCTTTTTGGGTGTTTATGAGGGATAGTATACTATTTATATGCTCTTAAATTAATTACTGAATGTATAAAAGGAATGTGTAAAAGTTCAGAGTTTGGGTTGTTAATGGCGTTATATGTTTTGAGGAGGAAGACGTGATGATGTTTGGTGGGGCTATAATAAAGTCTTATTCTTCACAAGTTTTGTGCAATGTTTCATTTAGCCTCTTAAAATTATACTTTGTGGATTTGGCAGCAATGTTTCAACGACCTCAATTTTATGTACTAATGTATTAATGAAATTTAGTTTTAATTAAATATATTATTTTGTTTAAAGAAAATAAAAAAATAAATTATACATCATGGCACCAGAAAACTGGTGTTATACCAGGGAGGGGTGTTTTGGTGTCATAACCAAAACTGGTGTCATTGGCAAAAAGTGCTGAGGTGACATCACTTTTTCTCACGGCACCAACTGTACCTAGCGCTCTTACTAGTATAAATTATTGAGTTTTTAGTTTCCTTGTCTTGCATGAAAGTATGAAACTTGTGATAATTCCATAAACCTTTATTTATTTATTTATTTAACGTCGCCTTTTTTATAGCCTCGTAGCTATGGGGGTTGGCAATGGGTGCGGTGAGGGGTGATTCCCGTGCGGGAACACCGCCGCCGACAATGCGGGGAGGCTGCGGGAGGTAATGGTGCGGGGAAGTTTACCGCACAAGAAGAGACACAAAATTCGACCGTTGGACCATAAATATTCGACCGTTTGTGGAGAAAAGGAACGTTGAAGATGGAAATGAAAAGTAACGGATCATTTTTTTTTTTTTTTCCTATTTAATAGTTTGTAAAGTGTTGAAAAGTAACGGATCTTTTTTTTGCCTATTTAATATTATCATGTAATGTTTATTTAATTTGAATGAAATTTTAGTTTTTTAATAAATTTTAATAGAATTTAAAAAAGAAAAAAGAAAAAAAAAAGTGAGTGAAGAGTGAGTGGTGTGTTGCCAACAAAAAAATGAGTGAGTGAAGGAAAAAGCGGGAGGATGATGTGGCATAAGGGGATTGGGTGTAATGGAGTGAAGGGATTTTGGGTGAGTGGTGTGTTGCCAACCCCCTAAAAGAATAAACTGATGCATTTTTTCAACCATAATTACACTGTAAATTTAATCAAGTTTTAAACTTCAATATTTAGATATCTGCAAAGAAGAAATTATTAGCATAAATTAAATGAAAATGAATCATTTTCATAATTCAGTAGCATCATCAATAGGACTCGTGCTCAATGACCAAGTAGCTCGTCATCCACCAAGTACACCACCACTCCTCTTTATAACTTCCGATGTGTAGTAGGAGGCTGTGGCAACGGCGTCATTGGCCATTGTCGATATGGTTGTGTAAGTGGTGATAATTGCCAAGCGTTGGTCCTGAAAATTTGCCTAACTCATACATATATGACTTTTCACATGAATGAGAGATAAATGCACATTGGGCAAATCTAAAGCACCAACGCTTGAGAAATCTTCAACACGGACAATTTCACTTTGAGGGCGGCCAATGCCACCACCGCTGCGCCCTCCTCCTAAAAGATAATATCGCTTGCTTTCTTATTTTTTTTTATCCTTTTGAATATGATAAAATTATTGACAGTATGTTAAAACTTAAAAGTCTTTGTAATATTTACTTAGGGCTACAATCTTGCACTTTAAGGTTTGTATTTTCTAACTTACATGCATTTTGTTTTGTATGAAGTGATCACTTATGAGTTATGACTTAATTTTCGTGTTTTGTATGAAACAAGTATAATATTTACCGTACTTCGTTGTGCTTTATTTAAAGTCGAATGTTTATAAATTGAAAAATACGACTGTCAACTTAAGGTATAACCTTTTTTCTGGTTTACAGTATATGTTAAAACACAAAATGAGTTAGTTGTTATTCATACAAGATTACAGTTGTAAAAGCACATATATACAAAATTGAAAGGATTTTTAAAAACATGCGATGTGACAACACATTATGAGGTTTAAGAGCACTAGATACCGTGGTGCCGTGGATGTGGTGTCGTGGGAACTTTTTGCTGCCACGTCAGCAAAAAGCTCCATTGCACCAGAAATCCCACGGCACCACATTTCAGGGGTAACCGTTGGCACCAGAATTTCTGGTGCCGTCGGCCATTTTTTTTTTCTTTTACACAAAATTAAACATACACAATATTAACTAAATTAAACTTCATTAATTAAAAATAAACACACATTACATTAAAAAACACACATTACGCGGAATTCAAATACATTAAACAACGTACGATTAACCTACGGTAAAAATATTAAACTACGAATCAAGAAAACGAATCATCCGACACATAGCCCTCGTGACTCGAATAGGAGGCACTTGAATCGTCCTCACTCGATGGCACACGGGGCAATCCATTTTGTATTCGCCATTCTGCCCGACGGTTTCTCCGAGCCTGTTTAGCTCTGAAGTACTCCTCACGAGCTCTTGCCACACGTTCTTCCTCTGCTTGAGCACGTAACAGTTCTTGCATATCTTGCAAAAACAGTTCGTCTTCAGTCAACCCTCTCCAAATGGGTTGGTTTTCCACTGGTGGATTGTTCACCGGTTGATCGGGTTGTTGTTGGAATACCGGAAATATGTTTTCCGGTGGAGTGTTCACCGGTTCATTGGCTGGGAATTGCTGGGAGAAGTCGTGTTCACTTGGGAATTGTTGAGAGAAGTCACGGTGACTTGGGAATTGTTGGGAGAAGTCATGGTGAGTTGAGAATTGCTGTGAGAAGTCTTTGCGAGACATTGTGTGTGTTGTGTTGTGTTATGTTGTGTTGTGTTGTGTGTGTTCAAGTCAATCCAGGTGAGGCTATATATAGGTAAAAGTTAGAACTTTGAATTTGAAATTTGAAACAATTCCGCTTTAAAGTTTGAATTTGAAATTTGAAACAATCCCGCTTTAAAGTTTGAATTTGAAATTTGAAAAAAATCCCGCTTTAAAGTTTGAATTTGATTTTTGAAAATATCCCGCTTTACAGTTTGAATTTGAAATTTGAAAGTATCCCGCTTTACAGTTTGCATTTGAAATTTGAATTCTAATGCCTCCTATATAAAGCATTGCATTTGGAATGTCGTTACACAAAGGTTCAACGATCAGACTGATGGTGAGCACCGTAATAAAAATAGTATTACGGCTCAATGGAACAGAATCAACTTTGAATGTCGTAGATATAATGCTATTTACAAAGAGTTGCTGCGTACAAGTGAAGACCCTTGTCGTCTCAGCAATGCAAACCGAATTTATCATGAACGCCATGGGAGTGGGTTAAGATATCAACATGTGTGGTTTATTCTGAGAAACACGTGGGCATGGGACAGAGACAATGAGTAATGGTGTTTTATGTTAAGTATTTCCGTAGCGTGTTTATTTCTTTTCCGTATCGTGTTTATTTGTTTCCTGTATTGTTTGTAGCTTGGTGTAGTGTTGCTTTAACTTTGAAATTGAATAAAAGGCTTAACGGCTACTTTTCATTGAAAAAAAAATTACAAGACGAAATTTAAACGACATTCGAAATAAAAAGTTACAATATAACGTTACATAAAATTAACTAGTTTTCGTTTGGATTNTATATCCAACATGCAACAACCATCACACATCTTACCCATCTCTATCAAAAACCCTCCTCCTCCTCCTTCTTCTTTATCTGCTATTGAACGAGCTGGATCAGTTTTCTTCATTTGCTAGTTGAAGATAAGAGCCCTTGATTGATATTGTGACGTCATCATCATCAAGTGTGGTGAATTATCAAAGGAGGAAAAGGGCTGCTAGTGATTCTAATTTGATGGGTTTTGATCGTGGTGGGTTTGGGAGAAGGAGATTTTTTTTTATTTTTTTTGTTTCTAGTGCCCAACGTTCCAATTCGTACTCCCCAACGTCTCAATTTTTGCAACGGTCAGCCCATACCTCCGAGGGGTATATCCCCGCTGAACCTCCCCGCTGGACCAAACCGCTGGGGTGGCGGCGGTGTTCCCCGGCGGTTTGGCCACCCCGCTAGCCCACAAACTCACCATTGCCAGTACCCTAAGGACAGAGGAAGAATTAATATGGGAACTTTCAATTATAAAAACGATAAAAAGTAATTAGTGATTAGACTTCGTTTTTCAAAATCTTTTATATAATAAAACAAAACCCCAGTGGGGACTTTTTAATCAAATCATACTTATTTAGGTAATAATTTTATTATTATCATTAAATTTTTTTAAAATGTCTAATTAAAAAAAACATAATACTTCCTTATTTTGACAATAACATTTATAAATTCGTTTTCTATAAAAAATTGCGTACAAAAATATATGTGTCAAAAGTGTAAAGAAAGAAAACATTAAAAAAGCGGAGTTGATTTACAAAAACTTAAGGGTCCAAAACTAAAATTTAAAACAATAAAATAACCCAATATTCGACCCAGTTTCAAGCCTATTTTTCTCTCAAACCGCTGTTGCAATGTGAACCCTAAATAAAAATTGAGCGATTTTAAAACAAATTGAAGCAAAGATGTTTTAATATGTTGCAGTGATTCCGACGAAAATCTTCACAATTTATTTATGGAAGAACATAAACTCTTTTAATGGTCTAAAGGTATGAGTTTTAATACCTAATTTCTTGATTTTGTTTAAAGTTGATATAGGGCTTTTATTCATATTCCAAGAATGTTTGTAATTTTCCTGTTAATTTAGTTTTAGTTTTAGGGAAAAACTATGGTTTGATTGAAGCTCTAATTTGATCAATAATGGTAGAATATTTGTAAACTTTCAGAAACCGGAGCAAGAAGAAATTAAGATTGAAAAATCTATTATATTTATGGTTATCGTTGAACATTTTTTATAATTTTTTTGTAACTATCAGTAGATTGAACAATTTCGAGAGTTACAGAGTGCAGTTAGCTCACCATGCCTATATGAAGCATTAGTGGTGCAAAGTTAGTGATTTATATTATTTGGTTTTAGGTTGATGTGGTCTTGCTACGTAGTCTTTAAGTTACGGGTCAAAACATGCAGTTTCTCAGCTCGGGTCAGGCGATTCGCACCAGATTGTGTAAACCCACAAATTTTACTCACTTTCATAAGAATAATTTAAGAAAAATTATATTTGTACTAGATCTTATGTTAATGCATTTATATATACAATTAACCGGAGGAGTATAATTTCACTGGTGATCGATAGTTAGGTCATAATCTTCACCCATTCTTAGATGAATTTTTATTCTTTACTTGATTCCTTTTCAAATTTATGTTTCTGAACTATTTTAGTGGGGTGTACAGCCCATTTATAGCGAAAATGGGTCCACGTGGGATGCAATCTGCTAGACAAAAAATTTATAAGGAAACACAAGGTCAAAATCCATTTACAGACTGTTTGGCAGTGACTATTAAGAGTGTATTTTTTGAATGGAAAATTCTTGCAGTCGGGCATGTTGCACATGATGTATATCAAACGCATCTTTCTCATAATATGTAGTTGGTTCCCGAAGATTTTGCTGTATATTTGTAAATTATTTGCTTTTTTCATGTGAATTTCTTGGGATATTTGTAATGAATAGGTTGGTTTGCGTGTTGAGCATCCACATGAATTGTTGCATTTTTTGCGACAAATGGTGGAAATTGATTTCTTAAAGTAAGTGTTGACAGTTTGTTTTTTTTTTTTTTTTTTTTNAAGTAAGTGTTGACAGTTTGCTTTTTTTTTGGTTAGCTAAACATGTGGTATTCTAAATTGGCCAATGAGGGACGAACTTGGCAGGGGAAATTGCCGGATGCAGATTACAAGATTGTTGAATATGTTAAAGGAGAGTACAATGATGCACAGTTTGCTTCACAAAGGAGTTGTTTTTCTATCTGCATATGCCGTGGTGGGCAGGTAAACTTACATCTCCATGATCCATCATAGAAAATCATCCATTTAGACCATTATTTTTAATTTCTGCTTTGTATATCCTTTTCAAACCGTTACCAAACTACCTATTTTTCTGTCTCATTTGAAAATAATGAATTTTCTTCGTTGCAGCCTTGCAGGTTGTGGTAAAGATCATAGATCCATCAAGACATTGTATAAATTTTGTTTTGAATGTATTGATTTGAGAATGCATGTTTGTTAAATTTGGGATTATGAATCTGAACTAAGCTTTTTTAATTGACCTTACGACGAAAATCAGGTTTCATGCAGCCCAAAAATATTTTTTCATAGATATTAGAAACTTTTCAAATACTAATGTTTGGTCGGCTGGGTACACTATCATGGATACCAGTTACAAGTAATTAAAAGGACGTTTGGGTAAGCTTATTTTGGAGGCTTATTTGCTTAATTAAAAGGGCGTTTAGGCAAGCTTATTTTGGGCGCTTATTTGCTTATTGTATATTAATAAAAGTATTAAGCCCTTTTGGATGTTTGGTTAAAGCCAAACGAGTTATGCTTACTTTTGATGTCTCATTAGCTGAAAATAGTTTGATGCAACTTGGGCAACCAATATATGTATGCGGAGGTGGGAATTGGGTACAAGTTATTGGCAGAAATTTATTATGAGTTGAAATAGGTTGGTTGGGAGTGTCTTGATACTCCTTTTGCATAATGTATATTTAAGCTTTCTATTGTCATAACTTTTCCACTGTAAATAAGTGACATGTACCTCATCTGATGTAGTAAGATGCTATTGTTGGATTTGCAATCTTAGCAATGGATTCAACAATTATGAACCAACCTACTTCACATTATGATAGCGTATTGTGAACTTATGATTGCTGATATGTGTTGACATGTAGGGTTGCATAAGACAAAATTGTTCAATTTCTATTGTCATAACTTTTCCACTGTGTAAATTTGTGACCCATCTTAACTTTTTTGATTGTTTTGCATGCTCATAGACCCAAAGTGAAAGTTTATTGGTATACACTATAGCATATACCAGTCAATTAACCTCAGTTTGGATCTACAGTCATATATTTCTTTTGCTCGGATTTTCATTATACTACGGAACAATTGCAGATGAGATGTTGGGAGATAACAAAAAGTGGAGCTTCTGTTGGGTCTGAGGGGTAAGCTTCAATAGCATATGACCAACCGGTAAGACAACCTGTATCTAATATTTGGGTTATAGTTTTCTAATGGTTGTTTTACGTACAATTTGATAATTGCTTCTTTCCCACTCCTTATTGGCTTCTTACTAGCAAGTTTTATGTTCAGCTTGGAAGGATGATGGGACAATAGTCTTCTCTGGAGGCTGTGACAAACAAGTAAAAATGTGGCCGACACTGTTTGGTGGCCCACCAATAACTGTGGCTATGCATGATGCTCCAGTGAAGGAAGTTGCTTGGATTCCAGAGATGAACCCTTTGGTATCAGGAAGCTAGAACAAGATTCTAAGGTGTGCAATTAACTGAAACTTCATCGGCTTATTATTTGCTAAAAGCAGTGAATGGTTATAATGATTTGACGACTTCACTTTTAAGTTATTATGTTTCTACATATCAAGGTATTTTATATCAAAGTATCTGTTTAAGATTAAAATGATTTTAACACTTTTTTTTTTTTACTTTAACATCAACGTCCAAAGAAAATTCATATCAGGTTACATACATGCTACATTCGATATTTATGATTTAAGATTCTAAACAACTTTGAAATTTAGGTTTAGCAAATTGGACCGTCTCTTAATCTCAATCAAAGAGAAGCAAGCGGCAAAGAGATTAGCAAAACTGGTACATAAGCTTCTAGGGCTGGCATATATAACTTTATCTGGTGTGGACTCGATGGCTGAAAGTTTGAAGGTATGATACTGTATGGTGGTTCTGATGCATATATTGTTTCCTGTAAGTATCAATGTGGACTTCTTATTATCTTATAATAGTAATTTAAAAATTAGGACTAATTATCCTAAAATGACTCAAAAGTTAGTCGAAGATGCAATATCTCAATACAGTATATGTGACTTTGCCTCTGTCAAAATCACTCTACACTTTCACATTTTTAGTGATTCTTATTTCCCTTGCACAAATTATTGATTGTTTATACCTTGCATATTCGTGTTTTGATTTGAGCATTTAGATATTTATATGTGTGTTTTGCTCTACTTTGTGTATTGAGAAAATTTGCTTCGCGGCATGTAAAGTAAATGTTCAATTACATTTATATAAATGGCCATGACCCCTGAGTAATGATTATCTATCTGCTTAATTTTTGCGATTACTTTATAAAGCTAAGGTGTCATATTAGCTATGTTTTGTGTATATTGTATAGGGTGGGAGATTTGCAGGCATATTAGCTATGGTCAGATTCTGTTAACACCTATTTGGAGTAAAGGTGAATCAAATATGCAGTTTTGGGATTGGATAGTTGTATAAGATCTTATAACAGATTGCTTAGTTTAGAATTTGGATGCGTAAAATGTATAATGTAATAAGGAGGTGTACGTAATATAATACATTTCGAAACTGAACTTCCCAGAGTTAGAACGTTGAATTTTTCTTTGTTGGTAAAAATGAAGTTTGCTACACTGTTATGTTATGTTGAGGGTTGCTCGAATGGTGATGTTATTTTAGACCAGTTAGATTTGTAGTTTAGATAAGCATTCTCAAATGCAATAACTAGATAGACACACCCCTGTAGCTTATTTTGGGGCCATAATGGCTTATTGCGGTTGCTAAGCACAAAAGCTCATAAAAAGAAAACTTATCTAAGGTCTTATTTATGTAATAATATTTTTGGAGCTTTTTGAAATAGCTTAAGTTCTACCAAAATCTATGTTGTGTTTTCACACATTGGATGAAAAATTACAAGGATGTTTGGGGATAGCTTATTCTAAATTCCTATTTGGTTAATCCAAGTATATAAGTTGTTTTAGAGCTACTGCCAAGCTAGAAATAAAGAGTTACCAGAAAAGGCCAAACGCCCTCTTAATTCTGGATTCCAATGAAATATGATGCTGTCATTTATACAAATAATATTTTGCATTCGATATGTATTATAATGTTCGTGAGTTTAAGTAGATAGTTTTGTGGTGATTATAGGCTGTTGCTCACTAAATTTTCTTTTGCTAGGACCATCCATGTTCATCCATATGTGATGGCTAAAAAGGTTGGGCCACTTTGTTTAAGTAAAGAGCAACAGTCCGTTTACTTAAATCTGCTAATTTGGTAGATGGGTGGGACTTTGCTATATGTTTTTACTGTAAGAGACTAATTTTTGAAGATATAATTTATTCATTGTCACCACTTTGAAAGAGGTAAATGTATTGCAAAAGCAAACCTCTAAAGTGTTTGAAAATATAAATATGACCACTTACTATGTCCATAAAAAAATAATTAAAATTAAAAATTAAAAACCATAATTTAAAAAACAAAATTAAAATATTTATTTTTTAATAAATAAAAATATATTATTAAAATATTAGAAAAACCCGTGCGTGCACGGGCATTATAGCTAGTAATTTTGTAAAATATAAAAAAATGATTAAGAACTAGGGAATATAAGCTGAGGATCTTTTAAAATGAATCACATATTTTATATATCCTCGTCAAGACAAGAAACTGAGAAAGTAATAAAAACTTATAATTACGCGTTGCAAAGAAAATTTAATAAAAAAATTATACTGTATTCTTGAATCTATGAATTGCTTTGTCACTTTCACTTATTTCTTTTTCTTTTCAGATTTCAGATTTAATTCTATCAAGGCCCTTTCCATTTTACTCATAAAGTTCCAATGCCTAATCTAAAAATTTGTTGAACAATACAGGCTTATCGACCTAATTTCAGAGCAAATGAAACGACTGTATCTTCAACTCACTATGCGAACCATCTAGAAACATCCTCCAAATAATGCTTATTTGTTTTCTTTTAAACGAACTACTGCTTATATCTACTCGTCATAACTCTTATACTTAAGTATTGAAATTTAATAAAATTGTTAGGCATAGCCATATAAGCAAGTCCAAATGACGTACCCAAAACATGCTTCGGGAACATGCATAATAATTAATGAAACTAGCCTATAAGTCCCGATACATAAACTAACCAACAACATGTAATGGCTACAAAAACCAAAACTACTATGACCAGCTGCAAATCAAATGACCCTAAAACTCTAAAATGTCCTCCTTAGCTTGTCTTAAACTGCTAATATTCAAAATCATCGTACCAGCAAAGCACACACCCATACTCAAACTCATAACAGTAAATCAGCAACAAAAAACTGGACATATCTTCAAAAACGAGCACCTGAACACAACGGCCATCAATCTTTAAATACAAACCAGTCCAAATCATCACCACAACTGAATCAGTTCCCATAAAATAACTCCCATACTTTTCCAAACACTCCTTAACAGCTTCATCCATTAACATCTTCATCTTCCAAAATATCAAATCAAACCATACAGTAGGGCAAATTACCTGAAAATGTATGCAACTTGCCACTTTTTCTCATTGTATGTAGCTTTCTTTTTTTTTTCCCAATGTGTCACTAAACTTGCTAAATTCGTCCATTGTGTGTAGCGGTGACTTGATTCACCTGTTGGAGCAGGTTAACCTAACGGTCGTTAGGTTTATCATTGCACCGTTAGTCCTTTAGACTAACGATCGTTTATTATGACTACATACAATGACAAAAAGTAACAAGTTAGATGACTTTTATAATTTTTATGTACGTTTTTTACACGTTTTTGCACACATTTTTATACACACATTTTTATACACGTTTTTATGCATGTTTTTATACGGATTTTCATACACACATTTGTATACACATTTTTATTCA
>LBNU01029865.1:46924-58362 GCA_014162995.1 Artemisia annua
GGTGAGTTCATAGCCTCGCCTTTACTTATTTAAGTGTTTTATAAACCTCGCGAGGGGGATACATGCTAGTTTTACAAACTAAATACAAGTAGTTTTTGGTATGCTGGATCCGATTACATGATTTATAGACATCTGACATTGAGTATTTCTTGCCAACTAAGTCCCCATCATGAACCGTTAATTTCGTTGGAAACGCTAGTATTATGAATATGCATATTGGGCATTGACCAGCCTGGCCGAATGGGTAGCGCCCATCTTTCAACGGTCACATAATATTGAGAATATGTGGTAAATGGCAAATATTACCCTACCGGGGCAAATGATAAAACTAGGTTAAGGTTCGGTTTCATGAGCTCAATGCTTTATATCTTATTTCCCGACTTGTATTTGTTACATGTCAACTTAATTATGGGCGGATAACAACGTAGCCCATCTTATTCTAAACTGTATTATCTTGTATTCAACTTCTTGCTTATTAAACTCTATGGATTCACTCAACCTTTGTGTTGACTTTTTAGCATGTATTTTCTCAGGTCCGTTAGTGGCTTAAGCTTGGATGGGCGGCGCAAAGAAATGGATATCTATTTGATGGCTCATGTTTCATAAAATTTTCATTCGATCATGACTTAAACTTTTAAATTTATGTATTTCTAAACTTATGTTAAACTTTTGGACCTCTTGTGAAACGTTGATAACTTTCTAATGTGAACTTTTATTAAAAACATCTTTGTATGAAAGTTGTTTACTATATTGTACAATGTGATCGATGTATAGCACCCCATGTCCCTTTCCGCTGCGTTCTGAAAATGGGGGTGTTATAAACACCATTTCCAAACCAAGCTAAATTCAGATCAAAGAACCCGTTGGACTTAGTATATGGAGACCTCTGTGGTCCTATTAGTCCAGCAACACACTCAGGCAAGAAACTAATATTCTTGTTAGTGGATGATTGTACACGCTTTATGTGGGCTTACTTTCTGACCTCGAAAGATCAAGCATTTAGTACATTCAAGGAATTTAGGCAGAGAATAGAAATGGAATTGAAGATGAAAGTGAGGATGCTAAGAACAGATAGAGGAGGTGAATTTACATCAAATGAATTCACCAAATACTGTAAGGATAATGGGATAGCACGACAGTTGACAGCACCATACTCACCATAGCAGAATGGAGTAGTGGAGAGAAGAAATAGGACAGTGTTATCAACTACGAGGAGTATGATGAAAGCCATGAAGTTACCCTTAACTTTTTGGGCGGAAGCAGTGAGACACGCTGTTTACATACTCAATAGGGTACCTACAAGAGCCCTGATAGATAAAACTCCATATGAGGCACTCTACAATAGAAAACCAAACTTGGAGAACCTAAGAATATTTGGATGCACAGCTTATGCAAAGATAACAATACCTCACTTAAGGAAGCTGGATGATAGAAGCATACCATTGGTTTACTTAGGAGTAGAGGAAGGATCAAAAGCATGTAGGTTGTATGATCCAGTGACACAGAAGAAACACGTTAGTAGGGATGTTAAGTTTATGGAAACAAAACCGTGGGATTGGAATAAGGATGTAGTAGATACGGAAACACAAGACACATTTTGGGCTAGTTTTGTGGTTGAAGGAGTTGACAACGAAAATCATACACCAGTCAACACAATTATCAATGAGAATATTGATAACACGTATCAAGAACCGGATGCAATACCAGATCCAGTTACACCAATCACACCACAAACATACACTTACCACCCTGACTCAGATGAAGAACTTGAAGCTACTATCAGTTCGTTAGAAACCTCAAATGAGAGATATGATCATAGACCAAAACGAGGCGAAAGAGGTATGGCTGAAATCTATGAAAGAGCACAACAAGTAGAGACACCTAGTTTGTTTTTCATAGAAGAAGAACCTCGAAATTATAAGGAAGCATCAAAAGATAAGAAATGGATTGAGGCCATGGAGATTGAATTAGATTCAATAAATAAGAACAATACATGGATTCTTACTACATTGCCAGAAAATAAAAAGGCAATTGGACTCAAGTGGGTTTTTAAAACCAAGAGGGATGCTCAAGGAAAGATCATAAGATACAAGGCACGTTTAGTAGCAAAAGGATATGTACAAGAACAAGGAATAGACTTCGATGAAGTATTTGCCCCAGTTGCTAGAATAGAAACAGTACGGTTGATATTAGCATTAGCAGCATATCATGGTTGGCAAGTTCATCACTTGGATGTAAAATCAGCATTTTTACATGGAGATTTAAAGGAGGAAGTCTACGTAACACAACCTGAAGGGTTTGTACAGCCAGGAAGTTCAGGAAAAGTATATAAGCTTATTAAAGCTTTATATGGATTAAGACAAGCACCGAGAGCTTGGAATATGAAGCTTGATCGAACTTTAAAATCATTAGACTTTAAGAAGTGTAATCTCGAACAAGCAGTCTATACGAAGAGAAACAAGAATTCTACAATTATAGTTGGAGTATATGTAGACGATTTGATAATCACGGGCACTCCAAAGAAGGAATTAGAATTGTTTAAATCCCAGATGGAAGAAAAGTTTGAAATGAGCGACTTAGGATTGTTAGCTTATTACCTTGGGATAGAAGTTAACCAGACAGGAGGAGAGATTACAATCAAGCAAACAGGTTATATTAACAAGATCTTGAAAGAAACAAGTATGACGGATAGTAATGATACGAAGATACCAATGGATCCCGGTACTAAGTTGGTCAAGGCGGAAGATGGTAACCCAGTTGACGCAACTTATTACAGAAGCTTAATTGGAAGTCTCAGGTACTTACTACATACAAGACCAGATCTTAGTTATTCAGTCGGACTACTCAGCAGGTGGATGCAAGACCCAAAGGAACATCACTTGAAGGCAGTAAAGCAAGTAATCCGATATATTAAAGGAACGAAGGAGCATGGAATAATTTACAAGAAAGAAGGCGGCTGCAAGATTACAGGTTACAGCGACAGTAGTTATGGAATCAACACTGATCAAGGAAAAGGAACTACTGGCATAGTATTTTACTTTGGAGAGTCACCCATTACTTGGTGTACTCAGAAGCAACCGACAGTGGCGCTATCATCATGTGAATCAGAATTCATGGCGGCTACTGCAGCAGCATGTCAAGCCTTATGGTTGAAAAGATTACTTAGTGAATTAACTGGAAATGAAGAAAAGAAGATTACGTTGAAGGTAGATAACGTTTCAGCAATAGCACTAGTCAAGAACCCAGTTTTTCATGGAAGAAGTAAACACATCGACATTCGCTATCATTTCATTCGAGAATGCGTAGAGAATGGACACATCATTGTGGAACACGTCAGCGGAGAACTACAAAGAGCAGATATACTAACAAAAGCTCTACCAAGATTGAAGTTCACGACAATGCGACAAATGCTCGGAGTTCAAGATTTATCAAGAAGCAACGATCAAGATTAAGGAGGAGAATGTGACCCGATAATCTTAATACATTTGCTTCATATGTAATATTTAGAAACTAGAATGACCATAGTTGTTTAGAAGTAAACTTTATAACCGAAAAGTTGGTTAATTCGGTTAGGGATATCATGAAGGGTTGCATCGATTCAGTAGGCATCGATTCGTACCCTATATATACTTTCATGCATGAAACTTGTAAAACGTTAGAATCATAATACAAAGAACTTATTCATTATTTCATATTTTGCAACTCTAAACATATATCGATCATATACAAGTTGGGACAACATTTATTAATAACTACTGATGACCATAATACAATTTTTATAATAGCATACGAATAATGGCCCTAGCAACATTAGCAACAGCTTCCACAGCTTTGTTCTGCTTGGTCATTGGCGAAGTCATACCATGCTGTTTAAAACTCCTCTCGCACGCTTGAGACTCGACAACACTATCCGCCATTCCATCCTCACCAAACTTAGGATTCCCAAGATTTAACGCGTCTTTAGCCATCGGCACATCCACCTTCACAACTGCATCATACACTTGTGCACAATTATCCAATGCAGGCCTCAACTTGGGCCTAGAAGATTTCAGAGCATTGATCTGTTTTATGGTTACCTTACCTTCGTGCTCGACCCTAGCCACCGCAATGAGTGCTAAGCCTGTTAGATCGGCATTTTTACTTTTAGGGTCTGCTAGGATAATTGAAAGACATAAGTGAGAATTAGGTGTCCCTTTGCATGTGTTCTCTATGAATTTTCTGTCAGCGGTTGCTAAAAATAGGGTTTCTTGAACAACAAGGAGAAAGAAAATGGTGAATAAAAATTTCATACTGATGAAGCAAATGAAAATAATGAGCGAACTATGAGATACAATTTGTGTTTTTGGTACGAAAGCTAGTGAGTGTGTCGCATGTAAATTTATAGAAAACTTAACCTGATATCCCGGATAAAAAAAACTCACTCCATCCTAAATTAATATTTCATGTTTCCTTTATTTGATTGAGTTTACCGTATTACCACTGATTGAAATTAATATTACAAACTTGAAAGAATACACTAATTAAATAGTTAAGGGTTAAACTACCATTCCATAAAAGTAAAATAAAGAGAAAGCAGTAACAATTATTAGTTTCTTAAACTTTGTGTTTTGTTGTTAGGGAACAATTAATTTGGGACTGAGGGAGTAATAGTTAACGGTGGCCTAGTGGTAAAAGGGCTTGTGGTTATCGGTCTAGAATGTGTCAAGTCTCAAAGTTCAATTCCTAGTAGATGCAAACTACTTTGAAGTGGCCACGCTATCCTTCTAAAAAGGGAGGACTTTACCTGCTTTGAGTCTTTGTGGCGATGGGTTTAAACTCCGTGAATAGGAACGGGATTTTATGATGGCAAACAATTATAGTGATATTTATCACATAAACCATACAAAAGAATAACAAAAACACATGAAACTAAACCGAAACGCATATTCAAATGATCACACAACCCATATGAATACGTGCACCAACAAATAGACGGAAGTAATTGTAACAATAAAAATCATATGAACACAAAGTTAACATAATAGACGCAAATCTAACCTAAAATAGATTCAATCAACATCAAAGAACAAATGTAAAACCGAGACTCACCAACAGTAACAGATGTTTGAACCGTACTTAGGAATCTTTCAAGAATATGGAAGACGATGCGGTTTTTTTTTTTTTTTTTTTTTTTTTTTTTTTTTTTTTTTTATCTCTAGACAAAAAACGGGAAAAAAGAAACAAAAAAAATACCTGTGAAAACCCAACGGAATACTGTAGCTGTGTAGCATGTGGGCTCGGCTAACACGTTTAGTTGGGCAACTTTTGAGCCTCGGTAAAATGACAATTTTGGGCCATGGTAAAACGACGTCGTCGTTTTCCATGCCCTATTATATATATGGTAATGCTATTCAAAACGACGCTATTTTCTGTCGTTTTGGCTGCGCCTCTTTTGTTAGCCCGTATACAGTTGTCTGGCCCTTTTTTTTTATTTTTTTTAATGTCTTTTTGTGGCCCGTATCCTTTGTCTGGCCCATTTATTTTCTTTATTATTATTTTTTTATTTTATTTTATTTTTTGAGTTGTTGGGTGGGATAAATAGTGCACAATAGTAACAAATGATCATGATTCTCAAATATCAACATTCAAATAAATAATATAAATGCTCGAACAGAAAGGACACAACAAAACGAAATTGCCAAAAATTATTGCCCCGGCGCGAAGCACGGGTTGCTTCCGACTCGTTAGAAATAACAAATATGCTCCAAAAATCAAGCAATACACAAATATAAATAGATTGACCACAAACTCATACGACAATGAAGTAATTCTATTTTTCCCCCACCAACAAAAAGTGCTCACCCTTGGTGCCTCACCTTTTTTTTTTTTTTTTTTCTTTTTTTCTTTTTTTTCCCCTCAAAATGTCCCGAAGCGACCTTCTCCTTCAGGTGGGTTTGGACGACTCCACTAACTTCTTGACAAGTGTCCCTACACAGGTACTAGTTGTGTAAGACACAAGTACTAGTTGTTTAGAGATATCCTTAATGATGGGAACATCATATCCAACATTAAAATACATAACAAAAGTCTGATAAACTGATTAGATCAAAGTGCCTAACCTAGGAAGCTTATCTCATATATGAATCTCAAATTGGTATGAGTTCGAGTCTCACTCGTGCTCACTCCAGGTGTTTCCCCACTGAGTTAGGAAAGTTGCCAGAGCTATTCTTTGTTGGGTGAACAATGGCTGGTGCCAAAAGGCACCCGGGGTCAGGGTGTTCCGGCTAATCTACACTTTTTTGTGGATGAATCTCAAATTGGTGCACAGTCTCTCGTTTGATCATCCTTAGATTGGCTAAGGCTTTAGGTCGGGGATCAACTGTTGTAAGATCCTACAACAAACCTAAATGCCAGAGTTGATAACTCTATTTAATGACGACCTCGACACACACAACTTGGTCTCACGACAGAAAATAAACACACACACACGTATGGCTTTCAAACGCTTCGTATATTGAGAACTAGAAAAGAAGATAAACGGTACAAATGACACACACACAACCTGAATGCTAGAGTTGATAACTCGATTTTAATGACGACCTCGACACACACACACAACTTGGTCTCACGACCGAAAATAAACACACACACACACACACGTATGGCTTTCAAACACTTTGTATATTGAGAACTAGAAAAGAAGATAAACGGTACAAATGACACACACACAACCTGAATGCTAGAGTTGATAACTCGATTTTAATGACGACCTCGACACACACACACAACTTGGTCTCACGACCGAAAATAAACACACACACACACACACGTATGGCTTTCNCCCCCCCCGCCCTGCTTTGATAGAGATGAGGGGGGAGAAAACAAGTTCAATAAGAACTTGGAGTCGGTTTGATACAAGGAAAGAAAAGAAAGAAGATAGTCGGCTGTAACAAGCTTACCATGCAAGGCAAAAACCAACTATCCTAACTCGAGTAACAACATATAAGAGCTAATCTACCCTTAGACCCCTCAACTATAAGCTAGTATCGAGACTATACTCAACAACAACATTACTCTATTCGATAATGTAACAGGTTTATCTTATTTTATAGATATCAGATTGCTGTATATGTTTTTCTGGGTAGCTCGTTGCTAAATTTTCTAAGTTTGAAGCCAATAATAAAGATGATACTTTTTTCTGGTGCAACAACAATACTCTCTGTGTTTGTTTTTCTGGTGCAATCTTGAATGATACTTTTTATTATTACTATGTTGCAATCAACCAACACCAATCTAACAATATACATCTAGAATGAACAATAAAAATAAAGACTAGTTGAAATTAAGTTCAAGAAAAGTTATTAAGAATGATCAACCCCAATAAAAAATGTGACGTGAACTAATTAATCCAATTCTTGACTAATACACCATAGTTTAATTCATTAGGAGAGGCTTCTTCATCGACCAAGCATCTAATGTCTCAACAGTGACTGTCTCGGTACCATTGTTAAATAGATACAAATGTGCATTGTCACCCACTGCTAGTGTTGGATAAATCCTTGATGTTATAACCGTCTTTCCACCCTGCCCAAAGCTTTCTACCACAGAGTGATCAATCAAGCTCCTAACCGAAAGCTTCTTTTCAGCTAGATCGACGTCCAAAAATCCAGCATATGATGGTTTATTACACACATTCTGGTTCAGAGACGAACTGCATACAGAAAATGAAAACAATTAGGGACGGAATTGATAATTTTATCGGACCCTTTTATGAGAAACTTGACAGTGGTTGAAGAAAAATTGTTAGCTATGAATCTACTAGAGAAGAGGCTAAAAAGAGAATGAAATCTTACGTTGAAGCATCGGAACACATGAGAACTTTATGCTTGCTGTCGACAGTTTTGAAAACACTGAAGAAAATAGGAGTGTATTCTTCGAGCTTTTCTGAGGCCAACGTTAAAAGTCCAAAAGGCCCTAAGCCCCCTTGTTTAGTACCCTTAAGCGCACATATCTCCATTGCAAGATTTTCCTTGGGTAATTTGGACCATTCTGGGTCAAAAGTCTCAGCTTCATCCAAGCTCAAAAATGTAAAAGTCACATCCACGTCCGCCTGTATTATTATTAATCGTAACAAATGAATCTTTATTGTACCAAAAGTTATCAAAATATGCGCTACAAATAATGCAGAAGTAACAAACCTGAGCCGCTGTAATTCCTTTGATCTCAACAATATCACCCTTGATAAGCTTCACATTGCTTTGGTGCACATTGTCACCTCTTAAATTTTCCAATTCATGAATTGGCCATTGAAGCAATTGCTTTCCGCTAGGGTCCAGCCATACCATACGTGGAATCAACTACACATAATAAGTTCCAACTTACAAGTTTAGTAAGCAATTTTTAATCATAACACAATTAAAAAAAAAGTTACTTATATAGAAATTTTTAATTTAACGTATTTTACCTGAATTCCGGCCCATCCCTTTGTGATACTTTCAAAACTTGTGCTAGACTCATTAACCCTTGTGCTGGACTCATTAGCCCAACCCCACAAAATCCTCCGGTTTCGAGCAGGGTCAAAGAATGTTTTTGATGCATAAAAGTTACCATAATCATATCTTAAGCCATCCCAACCATCAACAGACGACTTGTCTGGGTAATATTTGTCTTTAATTGCGTTATATGTCCCAATCGTGTAATACTCAAATCTAGTAATATCAAGACTAACCTTAAAAACATGTTTAATACATCCCTCTAATACTGAGGTTTCGACCCCATTAATTCCCTTAGTTGACACTGGATAAAAGTCAGGGCACTCCCACATACCCGTGTTCGGTTTGTCATGGAGTGTATGTTTGGCCTTAGTCCACTTAATAAAATCACGGCTTCTGTATAAGTAAGCAATGCCACGCTGGTTGTGTTTGCTACCTATAATCATTTTCCAATGACCGTTGTTGAACCAAGCGGTTGTAGGGTCACGGAAAGAGGAAACATTTTCTGATGTTGGTTTTACGATTGGGTTGTCATCGGGCTTGATCCATTCCTGGAGAAATGGATCTGAATAGTTTGCAGGTATGGCGTAGTTTTGGACCTGGTAACCTGGTGCTGGCTTTTGGGCGACTATTCCAGTGTATAGAATGACAGGTTTGTTCCCCGGAAGGATTGTGGCTGAGCCAGACCAACATCCGTACTTATCAAAAGGTTTTGACGGTACGATTGCTGGCTCTAAAGGAATCCAGTTGATCAAGTCTTTTGATACAGAATGAGCCCACACAATATTTCCCCAAACGGCACCTTTTGGGTTATATTGGTAGAACAAGTGATAGTATCCTTTGTAATACATTGGTGCTGCAAAAGCAAATAGCAAATATAATTATAATTCTAAAGCTGTAATCATAAAATATATGTAATGAACAATTAAGAAATAAACTTACCATTGGGATCTATGTGATTTAAATTGTTTCAGCAGCACGCATCATGCAAAAAACAAAAGAAAATTATCAGTTTGATAGAGAGATAAGACACACAATAGAAACCAAAATAAACCAAACGAACATATGTAATTGCTTTTCTATACAAAGTAACAAATGTATAATTCATAGGGACAGATCTATTAAACACAAGAAATTACCATTTCGTAGTTGAATTAACTTAAGCTCGTTACTTTTTTCTCAAGTTAAATTAGCAAAAGAATCAAGGGTACTTTGGTATAATGTTACGCTCTCGAAACTTTTTTCTTGAGGTAAATTTCATGTTTTTGAAAAATGTCTTGGTCGCTTTTGGTACACTTTTCCACAAAGGTGTGGTGGAAAATCTACCACAACAAACAAGCCTTGATATCATATTCTAAGTTCTCACCCATAAATTTGACCCTTGAAATATATCCAATTTGATCAGTGCATAAAAAGAAATATATACAAATCAGATTTGTGAATTTGAGTGATCACCCACGGACTTACTATATGTCTATTTAGCTCTTAAATAAAACATTTGTGTAGTGGGTTTAAAAGCTCTATGTGAATTGATACTGTATATAATTTGACTAGTGGAACTTGATCAAAAGAATATAGATTATATGACATGTTAGTGTAGGAAAGAATGGATCAAACATATGAAATGAGGGTATCAAACAAAACATGTTCGCGTTTAGACTACTCGGCAAAGGCGCGAGTAGTGCTAGGTGACTTCTTAGTCACACGCGAGTAGCCTTGGCCAAACCTTCTAGTCACGCGCGAGTTGTGGTATTCGAGGGAAGAAAAGGTGAACGGTTCACCTTAAGTCACATGGTGTGATGTGGGCTCCACTATTTTGTTTTATAGTTTTTTATTTGGTTTGTGAGTGTATGTGGGGTATTCAGTGGGGTATATTTTTATAAAGTAAGTATTTTAATGAAAGGTGAGGTTAAGGTGACATTGTCAACAAATAAGTGAGTGGGTGTGAAGGGAAGTGAGAGAAGAAAGAAAGCTGGGAAGACGTTGAGACTTGAGGTGTAAGGTGAATATATTAGTTCCTTGCCTTCTAGTCTTAAGTTGGATTTATTCTAAAAGTTTTTATACATCATAAATTATCATCATTTTTAATTTAACAAGGATAAATAGAAAACATATTTTATATACTTTCGTTGCTTCTTTTGTTATCAAATCTCCTTTCTTTCTTAAAAGTAGCTTGCTCAATATTATTTGAGCACGTTTTTTTATATTAATACTTATTTTAACACTTCCTACTTTTCCAAAATTAAAGATAAAAGACTAAAAAACATATCTAACTAAAAGCACCTTAAACTCCTCTTTAATTGATGGATAATGCATATGATTTCACTATTTCAGAGCTAGGCGTTTATTTATTTATTTTGAAAATCTAAATCAAAACTATTAATGATATACAAACTTTTTGTTTTTTATCTTCACAAACGAAGTTTACTTGTACAGAAATGTTAGTTTAGACATGCATGACGTATATTTAAGAAGTTCATTTGAATTTCCCAAAAATAGTTTTCTACAAACAAAAACAATTACTATCGTAATAGAAAATATAGAAAACTAGGGAGTAACCAATAGCAGCAACGCATGCATCACTATTCACTTATATGATTTCACTTAGGATTTACCAATTTGCAGTTTCATTTTAGAATAAAACAAATACCGCCTACTTTTCCATTTCTGACACGTGATATTTCGTATCTAGTTTGAAATGTAATAGTTAGAATAAGAAAATTTTCTATAATTTACTGACAAACATCTTCTTTTTGTATCAACAGCTTAAA
Organism: Artemisia annua; assembly: GCA_014162995.1. Lineage (NCBI taxonomy): Eukaryota > Viridiplantae > Streptophyta > Magnoliopsida > Asterales > Asteraceae > Artemisia > Artemisia annua. The sequence continues at coordinate 58,167 of LBNU01029865.1, forward strand.
AATGAATAGATCAGATATTTGCTACGCACTAGTATTTGTTATATATAGAAACAAATACTCCTACAATTTCATTTAGCATTCCTACTAATAATGCCTATTATTACAAAGTGTAAAGGTTAAAAATGTACTTGTAACTATTTTTTTTGGGGGGGGGGGGGGGGGGGAGAAGGAGGGAGTTTGACCATGGGGGTTTGAC
>LBNU01029865.1:88414-101729 GCA_014162995.1 Artemisia annua
TGGAAAAATAAGCTGAGAAAATGCTTTTGGGCTAATAAGCAGTTTATGATAAGTGCTTATTAATAAGCACTTATCACCAAAAAGCTCAATAAGCACACAGAAGGTACTAGGAACTCAATTAAGCTCAGAAAAGTCCAAATACTCAAATAAGCACAGAGGATAAACTCAGAAAGTACAAATTCAGTGACCAAAAATCAAACAGAAATTAGTGTTAAACTACCAACTTAGCAGTCCTAATTAACAGTTCAGATAAGCTCAAATATTGAAATAAAATTGGGCAAAAGCAGGTCTATACTACTGGCTATATGAAAATCATTAAAGCCCTAAATCTAATCCATGATTACCTACTCTAATTGATGCAAGTTCAGTAGTGATAAGGACATGAAACTGATGAACAATTGTAACTTAGGAAAAAGTGACAACTTAAGGCTACCAAATAAGCATGCAAATGAGCAGTAAAAGGAAAATCAAAGGCCGATGCTACAACCTTAGACTATAAACTACTTCTAATCCTAAAATTCCCAAAATTTCAGATCAATAGCACCCCTAAATATAGCCTACATCAGATGTGTTCAAACATGTTAACTTGCATATTGTTGACTTTTATGATTACCATTAAACTTTGACCAAGTTCAATTCCAATGGATCAAAACTATTACTAGATGCATACGGAACATGATTAAACACAAAAATCACAATCACAAACATGGAATACATCAGATTATCAAAATGGCATGAACAGAATACTAAAATAGCATGCATAAATGAAATTCTAAGCTAATATTGACTTTCTATGAGTAACCTACCAATGTTAAGCCATATATGATCTATCTTAACCTATAAGAGACTACTAGTGCAGAAATGACAACAAAGTAACAACTAGAACATCAAGTAATTAGCATAACCAAACACCCCTAATAACTAGTAGTTAAACTATGATATGCAGTTACAAGTTGCAAACTCACAATATTATGATCAATCTAGCATACCTAACTGTATTTCAGTTTAAATGATCAAAAATTACACTCAAAGAACAACTAGATCACCAATTTAGATAATGCAACAGTAGTTTAACAGTTAACTGCAAAAAACTTGTAACAATCTACACATTAACTACAACTAATGCATTACCGCTCTAATAAGAACTAAACTAACAGATTAAACAACAATCAAACTTAATACTAACAATCTACACTATATTACTAATTATCGCAGAAGAAAATTTGAATTTATAAAATGAGACTTACAAATTGAGACCCTAACTGAAATAGGGTGAACTTTCAACCAAAGATAGGCTCCAAATTACCCAGAGAACATGAATCTAACACTAGTAAACCCAGAAATCTTCATCATTAGCTTCCTTTGACTTTAGTTGACTAGAAACCATTTAACTAATCTAAGCAGAAACAAAGCACCTAAACTTACTACAAGCTACTGACAAGCTTGAATGAGCTTAAGAGAAACGTAATTTGAAAGCTTGAAACAGTTTTGAGAACAGTAATTGCTTGAAAATTTAATATGACAAGGAAATTAAATGAAAACTCAAATTTTATTGAAAACTAAAAGTGAGTACAAAGTTTGAAAGCTGAAATACAATTTGTTAAAGCTAAAATTACATTAAGACTACTGAATAATCACTACAGGACACCTACTCCTACTCCTAGTGACTAACAGCTTCTATTTGGAGATGAGGAAGGCCTTTTATATCCACGGGTGAAGGTTCTAGGAGTGGAATATCCACTGAATATACTCATTAGATCCCTTTGTGCTTCTCTTATCCAATCATAGCCCTTTGATCGAATCAATGTGGTGTTCCAACCAATAAGAATGCTTCAAGCTGCCACGGTGTCATTCCCTTGTCAGATGTGTCAGGATACTTCTAGAAGGGTGTGAAAAGTACAAACGTACCCTTAATTGTGGTAATTATGGAGTTTGAGTAATTAGGGTTCTTGCCACAGTAAAATCTGGGTAAAGGGTTGAATTGGGGGGCAGGAGTGAGTTTTTTTTATTATTATTTCGTTTTTTATCTAACTTTGACCGAGGTAAATAAGGTTTGACCTGGTGTAAGTTGGGCTCGGGTTTTATTTGTGTACTGGGCTTGGGTGTGTTAAAAGGTGTGAGTTTAGATTAAAGAGGAATGGGCCTGGTGGGTTTTATTTTAGTATAGGTTTAAGATATGAGATAACAAGGGTTAAGTTAGGGACTTAACTTGCAAAGCTTGGACTGATTTTGCAAAAATTCCTCAATGACCATTTGTGACATATAATCTGATTTGAGGGCTGATTTTGGCACTTTGAGAATAAATGTGATCCAAAATTAAGAAATCCTTCCCCGACCTCGGCTTCTATACACTCTTTCCAAATCCCGTGCTCGTGTTGTCATTTTCCATGATTTTCGTCCATTTCTCGTTATATCCGTACCTGCACATTCATAAACACAAAAACAACATATATTTGGCATTTAAGGTCGGTTTTTGGTCAATTAGGTCCGTTATATTAGGTAAAAGGTATGTGTAATTACACACATACCAAGAGGTTGCGCTGACGCTGTTCCGATTGCGCTTGATCAGGTTAATGTTTTTTGATTTTTTTAAGCTGGTTTTCAAGTTAGTTATTTGTTCAGCGCCTGCTTATAAATAAACACTTATAAGCTACTTTAACTAAGCATTGTAGAATATTGAGTTTGGATTTGCTTATTTCGTAGTTATGTTAAATTTAGTTTTGATAAGCGGATAACTTTTAACTTATTGCAAAACTTACCTGCTAATGAATGAGCAGCTTCTGTGATCAACTTTTATAAATTATTTGGTAATTGTCTGTGTTTTTTTTAATCTGCATTTTCACCAACAATTTTGCTATTTTTGTTGTTGTTGATGTGGTATACTTAGGTATAAATGCTTAATTTTTTTTTATCATTGGCAGATATTTGTTGTGATAAGTAGATATAACTGGTCATAAGGGAGAAATGATTAGGGGCAGTTTAAATTTTCCATGTTCGTTTACCCTTTTAATTCATGATAACCCCATTCTATAACCGGTTATATGTACACCAATTTCTATCTTGATGTACACCAATTTCTATCTTGATGTACTGAACAAGCCTGCTGCTTATAAAATGGTAATCAGTCAAACTTATGTTATAATCAGTTAGTCCAAGTTTAGAGACTTTGTGTCATTGATTATGCATCTTACCATTTTATGTAGATTATCGGATATACGACCTGTAAAGGGCAACACATTTGGATACAAAAGGTTTGAATTAATGGTATGTTGTGTCAAATTTATAGGCTTGGTTGGTCTTATACTTTTATATGATGTTTGCATTACCTGTGGCGGATTTAGAAGTTGGTTTCATGATTGCATTCGTTCTTTTCTTTTTTGTTTTGAGTTTTGTGTTTGTCTTCATTGTTATGAATTTGGGCCTGATTTGATGTGTTTGTGTATCAGTTTTCGTGTTTGCTTCTTTATCTAATGTTGGTGCATTCAAAAGGTTAAGCTGAATTGCTGCAATCGAGGTACGAAAAATTAGGTTGATCTGTCACCCAAACAAGTGTGTCAAACATTAGTCTGTTTCTTGAATTTTTCTATGACCCGTGTAGTTTCGACCGGTGTTGCTGCTCTTTTATTATGGGATGGGACTGATCTCAAGCTCATTTCTGTTGCAATCAAAGGCAATCGCCCCATGGTAGGTATTTAAAACATAGAAAGTTATTCCAATTCCACGTGCCAATACTAAAGTTCACATTTATTTTTGGATGGTGGCTTTAAGGTTGCTTCATGACATTTTATTCTTAAATACCTCCAACTGATAACTTTGTCTTGGAAACCTTCACGGAGAATTTACTACAAAAGAACACATTTTTAAAGGTAAAACTGCTATTACTATTTGTTTACTTTATGTTTAACTATAACGAGTCAAATGGCTTGAAACAACTGTATTTAGTGTATATTGTCTCATTTTCTTAGGTTAACATCAATAATAGACTTGGGTTACCTTATCTACTAATACTTATATAAAGAAAAACATAAGAATGAGATACTGATGTAGATGACAACTTGAAATGTTATGCATAGAAAAGTCCACTTTATGAGCACGGGGATATTACATCATGCTCCTGGGATTTCGGGTCTCTTGACCCATGAATAAGTATGATTGATATAGATGTACTTTTAAATATGAGATTTCTCGGTATCTAATAATATTAGTTACCTTAATGCAGTCATCTTTGTATTCTTTTGGTCTAATGGTTGAATGAACTAAATACAATAACTAATAGCAAGTTTGATAACTCTTTTACAGGTCAAAACAGATTTTTTTTCTAGATGTCAAAACAGGTCGGGTNAACGCTTTAGGGTGTTATTTGTCTGAAATTCTGTGCAAGCAACTTCCGCTAAAAAATGGTTGATTGAAATAATCTGATTGGTTTTATATTTGAAACCAGGTCAAATTTTACGAGTAAACCAAACCACCTTCCACCTGTTTAAGATGACATATAACATATCTATTTTGACCCATTACCCGACCTTGCAGTTCCTTTCCATCACATCTGAAGCATTGTTTGACATAAATTTTCAAAGCACATGGAAATTTTGAAGACAAGAGAAGCATGGGAATTGGTAAAATGGGATGACAGATTATAGTGGTGGAAGTAATGTCTTTTGAATTGAAATGATGTAAAAAGGAATGATATTATTTTATACCATTTAGAGGATGCGTTTGTCGAAAATGGTTAATTAAGATCCATGTGGATGTGTTTAATGACTATCCCCAGGCAACAACTCTAACGTCTTCATAAAATCCCAATAGGTATGTTTCGTTTCTGAAAGTTCTGCACTGTTTATAATTTAGCCACTTACATATTGATAGGATTTAGAGCTTGCTTCAATAATTTATATCAAGATATTTCTATGCCTATAGATAAAAGTTATTGGAAAAATAGAATATAGATAGTTACCTTTTCTGTATGCTTACTGATAGGTGTGGCTCAGTGTCATGGATCTCATGGCCTTCTGGAGAAGGGGACGGTTATTCAAGCGGATACTTTGAGTATCGTTCAAGGCAGGTTTACTGCTCAAACTACAACTTTTGAAGCAAGTTGTGAAGTTGTTAAATTGCAACAACTTGGTTACTAAAGGAGACCGTGAAGCAGTCTCAAGGTGGACATCAACTACAGGTTAAGTGGCCCGAGTCTACGGCCTTCATACACATCGACTACAGGCCTACAGTTACTGAGGTAATTTGACTCTACAAGGCTAATTTACTACGTAGTATGTGTTTTTTGAAAGCTTAACTTGGACAATTGACGAACTACTCCTTCGACTGGTCTGCCCGCCGTTTGCTTTGAGGGCCTACATCGACTAGGCCTCCCGCTGACTGAGGGAAGCGATCTGTCTTAAACAAGAAGATTTTCCGAGTAAACAATGAGATGGCATGTGAATGAGTGATATGGGGTAGGACATTCCATACAATTCCGATTCGCTAGCCTCTCCCATTTTTTCATCGGGGTGAATTCTAAGGTAAGTATTAGAAAGAGTAAGTTAAGTAAAGAAAGATGTCACTTAATAAATCAGGGGACCCAGCCTCACTTAAAAGCCCAATGCCCTTTCGACAAAAAGTAAATGCTCTTACAATTGACAGAGATTCAAACACCTTAACATGTTTACAATATGAAAACCTTTGAGCGAATAATTGACTAAGATGTACGCGAAATATGTTGTTGCAAATGAAGCACCTTCAGTTATTCAAACACCTTCAGTTATTTCGTGTACATCTTAGTCAATTATTCGCCAATATGTTGTTGCAAGTGAAGCACGTGTAAATGTCTCATTTGGCTAAAAATGGTTAGTTCATACATTATCGATGCGGACTATCCACATGCATAATGTCTTCTTGATTAACTCTTAACTGTTATAATCCGATAGGAGTATATACTTTCAATGATGTAATTATACATAGATGGATGAAATTGCAGGTTCCAATGTTCGTGATGAATGTAGCAACTTCTGTAAGAGCAAATATTGTGGCATTTTGGTATATGGAAATGTCATAATGAGGTTATCCACAAAGATCAGGGAAGAGTATAATAAGCCTGGTGTGGCTATATGTAATTCAACTGATGATCTAACACCATTTTTATGTAAATGGAATATCTTAACCTCATCAATGTTGAACATAATTAGTTACTCCAAAAAACATTAACATTGCTTACTCAAAAAAACCGTTAACATAATTGTAATAAACAAAAACATGGCCGCCCCGCAGTAATGCGCGGGCAAAACCGCTTGTTACACCTGCCGGCGTCAGGTGTAAATGGAAGTAGGCCGTCAGGTGTTAAGCTAAAGAGAGACGGCCCACAAAGATTTGTACGTGACGATATCAGAAGGCTTGATTGCGCAACATGAAACCCTAATAGTGGCGTTCTGACGGCGTCAGGACTTATAACCTAACGCCGTCAGCTTTGTAACTCTATATATAGTTTTAAATTTTTCATTCATTAGCGTGCAACTTTGGAGACATAAACCCTAGTTCGAATTTTACAGCTTTTTTAGGATTTTCATACTCTCTTTTCTTCCATGTTCATTTGAATAAGTTTTCCTTTAATCATTCAATATGTCTATGTGTTGTTTGATTAATTGTTTATCTTTTCTTTACATTAACATGCTAGCTTAAGTAGTTTAGTGTTTGCTTAGATCTAATGAAACCTAGTTATTGATTCTTTGTAAGTTGTTTATTGTTTAGTTGATTGACTTGCGTTAGACTTAAGAAAATTGGCTAACCTCCTTTGTGTAACAAGCTTGACGTCTTAAGAAACGTAATCGGATGTGCACTACGGTTTTATTCGTTGTATTTAATGCATGAGTAGATGCTAATGATTCTATGATAGGATACTAAACGTGTCGTCATAAGAAGAAATAGATATTCATAGAGTTGGGGAAGGACGTGCACGCCCCCACGACTGGTATTAAGAAATACAACACTTCAACTAAACAATTGTGACACTCAACAAATCAACAAGAGATAACTAGGGAGTAATTATATCTAAGTAAACATGTTTGTCTTATATAAGAAGTCCACCACTTTTATTTTCTTGTTATTTAATTTTTGTTTTTAGTTTAATTGGTAGTTTTAGGTTAGTTCATTAGCAACTAATTCCGCCCACTCCTTCAAAACCGAGATTTTTACTTGCTTTCATAAAATACAAAAATACCAAAAAGAATCATCCTTCACCCCTAGACCTAGTTGACGTACACTTCAAATCCTAACGATACTATTCCCCTAGAGAACGATCAATCCCCCGGACATACCTATACTACACTAAAATGATTAGGTACACTGCCTGGAGGATTGCAAGCTTTTCAAGATCCCTTGAAAAGTAAAACCTTTTATGAGGTCGCAATCCTCGCATCAATGGAATAATTAGATTATTAGTTTTGTATTAGCTACTGTCAAGCTGATTGACGGAACCTATTCGAATACCTCCATCCAAATGCTCGAAACTGATTATTTGGGATATAAAAACTACACAACAATTTAGATAATGAGTTGTACTTTTAGTTTTTAGTTACGGAATAAATCAATGTTTGAATTAGATTCTAAGCATCTGTATAAACTTTGAAGCTGAATTACCAATGCTTGAGTTCATGGATAATGTTGTTTCTGTTGGAAAATTTAGTGAAAAAACAAGTTTTTCATTAACTTTGGACATAGATAATTATTAGTGAATATAATTATTATGATTGAGGCCTTATAAGGTTGCGTAGTCCTTTATGAGTGCTTCGTAACAAGCCATTATATGTCCAAAAAGGAATTAGTGTGAATGAAATATCGAGTCACAAAGTACAATGTTTGGAATGGAACTTAAGGAATGATATGTTCAACTTAGTATCCTAGACAAACATAGTTTTGCTCCAGAATTTGTTTTGACCCATTTATGACTCAAAGTTCAAACTTTCAGTTTCAATTACTAGTTTAAAATGCCAATTGTAACAGCATGTTATAAAGTGGTTGTTATCTTTCTTTTAATGGCATTTTAAGAGTGCATTCATTCCATGAGTTCTTACGAGGAGTATAAATGGCAACCTCATTCTTAGTTCCAAGATACACTAAACATACAGCTTAGTCCTTTCTCTCCTAGCACACTCACAAGAATTCTAGCAGATTTTCGGGCAAGCCGAGATATGATAGAAATTAGAGTAAGTTCTGTTCAAAATTATCTTTGTATATAGTTTTCTCATTTTAAATCCTTATTAAGCATTACTTAAATAGTTTATAGGTTATGGGTTATGGGTCCCAATACCGTCTTCCACGGTGTATGGGGGAGGTTGAGACGTAGACAACCTTACCCCTACCTAAGGTAGAGAGGCTGCTTCTGGTTTTACCACAGGTAGAAAAGGACCTTATTGTAATCAACCGTTTGTTGCAGATCTATGTTAAATGATGAGCCACAGTTGTGCCCTTATTGTAATCAACCGTTTTCATGTAACAAAAATGCAATGTTGTTTGACTAGACATGTAGTTTAATAAAGTTATAATAGTCTTTGACAAATAATCAAATACCCTAAAATATACTTTGGAAGACAAGGTTGAGAAATCTTGTGAACCATAATTATTATCAATAATATATAAGGATCGCAGCTTATTGCAATTGTGGCAAAATCTTTGTGTTTATTGACTACATATTGGATTTAGTGGTGGTTGATCAGTTTGTAAGGGACCGGTCCAAATCCTCCAAGGAATCTACACCATTTGATGAAGCATTTAACGACTTATTTTGTCGATCAAAACAAGGTACACAATCTGCAGAAAAGTATTTATTACAGTATTAGTTTTTTAAAGTCAGAAAGTGCTTATTAATAATAATCTGAACTTTATATGATGCATTAAGGTTCTGACTCGTGGTTTCTGCAGGGAAAGCTTCATCTAGAGCTGTTATTGATGTTGAACCGAGGTTAAGAACGTCGAATGAATATACATATCACAACTCCTGTTTTGTTAAGTTTTAGATGTATAGATTTATATTATTTGTTGTAAAACAAGAAGTAGTTGCTAATACCCAAGCAAATGTATCAGTTTAGATGCAGCCTCTTGTAATGTTACTCATTATTATTTATTATGCTGTATCAAATCATGTGTTCTTTTAAAGAACTTGTATGGCTTTAGCTAATGATGCTGAAGCTGAAGCTGAAGTTAAGGATACATACAATAACTCTTGTTTGTTGGAGTTTTAATAACATGACAAGCATAAATTAAACATAAAAACATCAAAAGCACGCAACGGAATTCAAGAAACAATACTTGTAATTAGTTAACTGAATATAAAAGAAAACGCGTACCTTAGCAATTCCAAGCAATTAATCAATCAAGAAACAAAAAACCCTAAAAGTTTAGGGTTTATATAATCGACCACCTACTTCACGACTATACACACCACTACTAATCTTCACGACTTCACACCACTTCTTACACGCCTCTTCTTACACACCTATTGACTGCACTCACTACTAAGTAAAATCATCTTGATCTACTTATTACATATACTTTCATAACTTACTTCTACAACTTCACATCAATACTAACTAGAATCTAATACTTCTTTGACTTGATGATAAGAAGTATTCTTCTCTTGCACATGTGGAATTAAGCTTGAATCACTTGGAAACAAAGCTTTATGATTTTAAATGATCAAAGGATTTAGAAGGATGTATGAGATAGATTTAAACAGAAAGTTAGGAAAGCAAAAGGTGAGAAAAAATGCCAGAAAATAGTCCAGTATTTATAGGCAAGCTGAGGAGCGGGGCCGGTCCCCTTAAAGTTTGGCTGGCCCCCTTAAACTTTAAGGGGGCCGCCCTTTTTTTTGACGCTCCTCCTTTTGTCTTTACTTGGGGAAGGTTTTTTCTGAAAATTCTAGCCGTTTTTGGGTAGAAAATTTGAATTCAAAATATTTATTTTGAATAAAACATTTCTTATAAATACAAAAATATTTTGTATAAGTTTAAAAATGTTTGTCCCATTTTATAAAAAATGTAATGTTTGTAAAAACAAAAATTCCTTTGATCATTCAACAAAATAAAGTTTGTTTGTTCATATCTTTAGTGATTAATCGTTGGATGCAAACTTATTTGTTGTTGAAGCATACTTGAGACGTCGAGAGATGTTGTCGTATGAATGCATAGATGAGTTGTGATCACGTGTAACTTAAGCACTTTACGTTATGTGTTGTAACTTACATCTTTGTCATCATCAAAACATGAAGAGGATGTTTAGATTAAATATCGTAATATTTATACCAACATGTTCTTTACGTTGAAGAAAATATAAGGAAAAGAAAAGACATGATATATATTTGGGATAATTCCAAAAATGACCAAGTTGCTCAATCGTTAGGGTTTTTTGACATTCGATTTGAAAATTCTTGTTTTGACCAAGGTGGCCCGGTTGCTCAACGCGTGTCGCTCACATGGGATGCCAAGTGGCAAAATTTTGGGCAACTCACAAAAAAATTTGGGCAACTCAGACAAATTTGGGCAACTTGGGACACTTGCATGGGGGCGACACGTTTGGGCAACCGGGGCCACCTTGGTTCAAAACAAGAATTTTCAAATCCAAGGTCAAAAAACCCCATCGATTAAGCAACCTGGTCATTTTTGAAATTATCCATATATATTTTGTGTTCTTGAGTTGAAAATGAAGAAAAGAAAATTGATAAGTTTACTTTTATATCATCTATTTGTGTAGTCTTTAAATGTAGAAAGGGCATATAATTTATTTAGGTATAACACTTTGACATCCTTCCAAATCTGTCCGTACATGGAGGGATAAAAATTGCCAAAATTTTTGTCATTTATTCTAACATACCAGGTTCTTTTCTCCTTTAAAAAACCGGAGAATATCAAATATTTTTATATCTCGTCATTCATTTTCCTTCCCTTTGGTAAAAAAGGCTTAACAACACAGTGTAAAAGGGGAATTTGGCATAATTTCTTCGTAAGAGACCAACAAATTTTAGTGTCTCATCATCATTCAACACATCGTCAAATCTATCACTAAAAAAGTTTAGTAATGACCACCAAACTTTTTTCTTTTTTTGTTTTTTCCCCAAACAGGCAAACATAATAAATACTAAAACTAAAATTTCATTACTTTTTCCCTTTCGCTTCTCTTAAAATAAAACTCAAGAATTTATTATTATTATTATTATTATTATTATTATTATTATTATTATTATTATTATTATTATTATTATTATTATTATTATTATTTTTTGTTTATTATTATTATTTATTCTTATTATTAAATTATATTTATTGCAAATACTCAACACTCCTATATACGCGAGATTATATACGTCAAAATAAAATCAAAAATGCTTAAAACTAGTTCAAAATAAAAGTAATACTATAATAAATTGGATCAAAATTTATGCATATGTTTATAAAAAGTTTACAAAATCAAATTTATGAATTTATGCTAAATTTGCAAAAAATCTATACTACATTACAATGCATTTAGGACATTTCCCTAAATGACAAGGCTTAAAATTCAGATTCAACACTTACTATTAATGGAAGGCTTAACAATTGTATTAATTTTGCAATTAAATTAAATCAATACATTCACATATAATTAAAAGTTGTTAAAAGTTACAAAACTGAAAATTTAAGTGTCTTAATCTATTGTCCATTTCGTAACAGCCCATGTCATAAAATTTGTTGTAACAGTCCATGTCAACAATTGTAACAGTCCGACCCTTCAAAACCACAGTACATTTATAAACTAACACACCAAACCAAGTAACCAACACACTAAAAAAATGTAAAACACACACATACACTGCCTTCTTTCTCTCATATCTCTCTCTCCCATCTAACCTAAAAGCCTACATAACCCTCATTACTGCCGCCACCATTACCCTAATCACCGCCGTCTTCTGCCGTTCCTCCATGTGTTGGTGGTTTCGGTTTGTTTTGGCGGTTTTTGTTTGTATGGTGGTTTTCGGTGTGCTTGGTGGAGATATGTTTCAAGTGTGCTTGGTTTTTGTAAGAATGGATCTTTTCTTGTGACATCTTTTGAAGCATGATATGTTTGTTTTGATTAAGTTGTATTCTTGTCATTCACAACCGCTATATACATACATCTGTTCGAGGCCTGTAATTAATTTTTTTTAGTAGTCTAACAAAAATGTAATGGTAATGATCTTTCTTACATTGTTTTATTTTGTGAGTTGCCTATTTAGTTTGAATCCTTTTAATAACTTTCTTTCAGATTTAGATCCAAAGGTCCAATACCACATTTTTTGTGTTTTGGAGCATATATATATACTGGAATTTGTAACCGATGATGATGATATCATCTAATTTGAGTATGTTTTTTTCATGGGTAGAGTTTGATGATAGTTTTTTTTATTTCAAAATGTAACTTTTATTTTATTGTTTTTATTTAGGTGATATTTTTTTAGTAATGCTTTTACACCTATACGAGTAAAAGTACCAAAAAGTAGAATAGAAAAAGAAATGGCTATGTTAAAAAAATAATAATAAAAAATAAATGGCTAGGTTTCAGAGACAATTTTTGGGTTTCGAGATGTTGACTACTATAGACATTGATGCTGGCAATCTGAAAAGCCAGCATCTTTTTATTACATGAACAAGTCCTTCATGCTCCTTTTCTATATCTATATCTTCTATCGAAGGCTTAATTTTATAATGTATTTGGAAACTTCTCAAAAATGAAGACTTAATTTTTTAATATAAAACATTTGTTTAATCCGGAACTGGCAGAATTGGGTATTGTTGTTGTTGTCGTGTTTAATCTGGAAATGTCTTACTTTTGCTATCAAATAAAATCAACAAAACTAATAAATACCCTTGTCAATAATATATTACTTCTTAAAATAAGTCTAACTAAAAATCATAACTATCTATACTATTTATACTACTTTATAATGGATTTAGGACTTTCAATTAGAGGAAGTCTTAAAAAAAAAAAAAAAATCTACACACTTACTATTAAAAGATAGTCAATAGCTTGCATACACTTAATTAAAAGTTGATTAATTGTCTTAAATTGTTTGAACTTGTAACAGCAAATTTCAAAAACATGTATAACAACGCACTTTATAATAGGTATTTATGTGGAGCTTTAGAAGTTGTAAACATATTTGTGATTTTAAAGTCAAAGTACTAACTTTCTTTTTAATAAGTACATTATTATTAAAAAAAGGTCTACCAAAAGTCAAATAATATTATGCATTGATACGGAAACACTTGATAGAGAAATATGTTCGATGTGCTTGGTATAAGTGAGCTTTGGTTGAATT
>LBNU01029865.1:108579-120769 GCA_014162995.1 Artemisia annua
GATTGGTTAGCACATACAACAGAATAGGAAGAATTAATAGTGTCCTTAGTCATAACATGACATGCTGGGGAACTAGACCTATGGTTAGCGCCTTGGGTTCCTATAGGAAAAGTTCTACCAGAATTCTTCCAACTCCTATTGTTGGGAAACTTAGGATTAGACTGTTTGGCGAAGGGGGGATGACTTCCTATTGACACTATTCTTCCAGTGGGTCTCTAATGATAGCCAACATTAGTAAACTTCCTTCCTGTTGCTTTCCAAACATGTTTTACATGATTATAATAAACAGTATGACAACCAGGGGATACTTTAGAAGCATACAAACATGTCTTAACACACACATCATGATTACCAAAATTTAAATAGTTATTACAGATCTCACAACTGGTTTTAGAATTCGAATTAATTACAGTACGCCTAGAGCTAATACTAGAATCAACACGATTCTCAACGTTCAAATCAGTCTTATTGTTCCTAATGTGGTCTTCCACTTTCTTTCCTTGAGCACTTTTAGCTGGCGATGTCCTATCATTCCTTGTATTGCAACTAGGCTTTGACCCGCTAGCATTAGTGACAGCTTTTACTCCTGTAGAATTAATGATGGGAACATTAGAATGAGACACTGCTGTTTGATTTCTAGTATTTGATGTGTTATGTTTTGGTGATGTTATTGGCACTTTAAAGGCAACATGCTTGTTCTTAACCTTAGAGGAAAAATCATTAGACTTATCACGCATGCAAACAGATTTAGGATATGTACCAATGGCATAATCTAAGAGCTCATATGATCTGTTGGTGAGATAATACACATCACGGATGCCAATGTCCGCAGGACTCACTATTCTAACCTCTTCAATAGTTTCGCAGAGGATATCTAGGCAATCCTTGAGATACCTAAGGTACTCACTATGAACAAACGCATTATTCCTAAGGGGAAGAGGAATATTAATGGCATCAACATCAGTTCTTTTTGTTTTAGCCGCTTTGGTGAGACTGCAATCACATGCAGTGACTGGCATTTTCCCTTTCACCTGAGTCTTTAGATTCTCATTTTCTTTAAGCAAAGAAGTTATCTTTTCATTGTTTTTATCACGTGTGATCTTCATCGAATCATGTAACTCTTTGTAATGTTGTTTGATTTTAGAGTTTTCAGCTTGAAAACAATCATTTTCGTATTTCAAGTCGTTAATGACATTTTGAAGTTGAAGATATTGAGAATCTAAACACGGAGGTTTCTGGGTATCAATCGCATCACATTTATTATCAATCACATCACATTTATTCGTCTTAAATTGTGCAATTTGAAGCTTCAGTTTCCGAATCGTGTTAGTGTGAGCTTGAATTCTTTCATCCCTTTTGGCTAATTCAAAATATGCATCAAATTCAGGAGCATCCGAAGATGTCTTGGCATTTGAGTTTCTAATTCTTTCTTCTAGATGTTGGTATCTTAATTGCAAGTTAAGATTATCAACCTCTAGTTTTGAAAATTGCTTGACCATGTTATCATGATCATCTTTTTGAATTTTTTCGCGCAGTTTTAAATTCTCCCCCTCAAGCTCAACAACACGATTCTGGAAAACCTTTAATGTAACAGACATATCATGAAATTGGGAAGCAGTTAAAGAAGAATCAGTAGCAGTATAAAACACATCTTGAGCAATGCACATAGCAATCAAATTATCATTCATGATGAGAGCATTCTTCCTCGCAATTTCACTATGTTGAAGATCCATTACAGTTTGTTTTCCTTCACGTTCCTGGTTTTTAAACACCTCTTTCATTTCATTGATCTCTTGTTTAAGGGACGTTTCCATGTATTCAAAATGGTTTTTGATTTGTTTAAAAAACGGAATGACTTCTGTGAGATAACATTCTTTTGTAACTTCAAAACCCCTTTCCCCCTCAGTAATTCCCGTTGGAGTAATCCTCTTTTTACACGTTTTGTCAAAATCCGCAAACATTTGATACAGTACATACATGCTAATAAGAGTTTTACATTGAGTGGGAAGTGCTATCTGAACTAGGTTCATGGGTGTATTGGGAGGATACACCGTGGGTTTAGCAAACTTAAGGGGAGTGGTATCCATAAGAAGTTCAGCTTTCATTTTTTCCACATCTAAAGCCCAAAAAATCTGTTCAGGGGTTAACCTAGTTTGGGGCACAAAGACAGTCAATCGGTTCTGCTCATAGTAGTTATGGGGCTTGATATTAACACGATTTGCTATGCACATGGGATCCTTCATCTTATCCTCAAGTCTTTTCCTATTTTCTGTTTCAATTTCAACAATCTCTTCTGTATCACGCACATCAGGGGAATCATGATTGGGCTTAAGCATCACATTATAGTCATATAAGGCAGGTTGAGAGGCACTAACGCTCCTAAGATAATTAGTTTTAGGCACACCTGTATCCTTATCACTATGTTTATCACGAAGCTTAATGTGCTTTTGTATCATTTGAGCAGTTTGAATGGTTTGGCCTTGTGTGTACAATTTGTTTTCAAGCTTGTTCTTTAAGGCCTTTAATTGGGAAAAATCGTTTAGAAGTTTGGCTTCCTTACTTTGAAAATCTAATTTTAGTGTGTTGACACTGTTTTGAATCTCCTGTTTTTGTTTAACAGTTTGATCGATTTGATTTTGCAAAGATTTTATTTCCCCTCTTAACTCTTCTTCCTTTAAATTCCTTTTGGTAATATATGTACACATTTGCCAATTCATTTTCTGTTCACGTTCGGTTAACTCAAATTTTGCACGTTGTTGATACATATTCACCTGATCTTTGAGAATATTAATCCTAGTGGTTAAGGTGTCATCAGGTATAACAGCAGTATATTCATCATATTCACAAGTATCATTATTAACGGAAGAGTCATCACTTGGTAAAGCAGTCTCGACACTTTGTTTCAAGTATTGCTCATATGGGACAACATTACTATTACCCATATCAGCAGAATTTGAATCAATAGTGTCGGTGTGTTTTACTTCGTTATGAGTCCTTTGATTGTGCATCACATCGTCAACATGTGTATCTTCAGATGCTCTACTAGATTCATCAGACTCTTTATTGTTATCCATATGTTGTTGTTTTGAGGAAACATTAGTGTTTTTCAAACCAACATCATCTGGCGTGACAATACTAGTTTGATGAACCTCATCGAGTATCGTTGGAATGGCACTTGTTTCATATGTGTCATATAATTTGAGTACCTCAGAAATGATGGATGATTTGGAAGATCCTGATTGATTTGCCGATGTGACTGCAGATGTAAGCTTGGCCATAAAGATGGTTTGTGCAGTAGGTTCATCATCAACATCAGAATCAAATGCATCACAATCTTCAGCCTGGAAGATGTTCGGGTCATTTAGAGCAAGATCCTGGACTGGTTGATCATCCACATCAGCATCAAAGGAGTTTCCTTCATCACCAGCAAGAAAGAGCAGCTGTTCCTCATCCAATTTAACACCATTCTCTTGTGCTTGCATCAACAGCATCTTATCTTTGAAGTAGTCGGAGTTCTGAGGACGTTTTGGTTCAGTGCAGTTTCTTGCAATATGACCTAGCCCACCACAGTTGTAGCACTTGATTTGCCTTCCTTGTCCTTGATTGCCATTTCCCATTCTGTTCTGAACATTTCCTCGGACATTTTGTCTTCCCTGAACCACAACACGCCCATCTTCCACAACAGCAAGATTACGTGGATTAGATGAGGTTCTGAGTTGATTGTTGGTTTGAGGAAGAGTGCTTCTGAAGTGTTGAACCAGCAGAGAGACTTGATTGGAGAGATTATCAATTCTCTTGTCCATGTAGGAATTTCCCGATTCTTGTGAATTTGTTTTGACACTTGCTGATTGCATTGAGGCTTGACCAAGAGAAGACTGATTCTGTGTTGCTTGAGCAGTGATTGGAGGGTTGATTAAGTCAGCTGAGAATTGGTTGAGTCCTTGAGCACTGGAGATTAGAGCAAGAGGATCATTTGAGGGATGAAACTTCTCTCTTAGCTGACGATCATACATGGCATGTTTCTCATGTTGTTGCAGATAAGCATAGAGTTGCTCATAGTTGGTGTTTCTGAGTCCTTTGTTTAGCTTCACAGCCGTGACAAATCGATCCCATTCTGGTGACATGTTATTGACGAACTTTGAGTTGAGTTGGATGTTGGGCATTGTCATTCTGATCATTCTCATGTCATTCACAAGCTTGTGGAATCTGACATAGTAATCATTGATGCTTTCACCAGGGTTCATCTTAAAGTGCTCGAATTCATCGTACAATTGAGACTCACGATCTTCCTTTGTTAATTCTGAACCAGCTAGCAACATTTTGACATTGTCCCAAACAGCTTTGGCCTCAGTGTTGAAGTTAATCAGTTTGTATATGTCCTTTGGTAGCCCTTGTACCACAATGTTTGAAGCACGAATGTCAGCATCATATCGTTTCTTTTCAGCTTCATTCAGATCATTGTACGTACGAGGTCTGTCAATTCCAAGGGTGACTGTCCCATCATCACCAGTGCAGATAACATCTCTAGTAGTGCCCATTTGGAACGGCCCTTCATCAATTGATTTCAGAATGTTCTCCCCATTTTCTTTGCCTTGACAATACAAGCGAATTCTTTGTGACCAAGACTCATAGTCCGTTCTTTCTAGCATTGGAGGTCAAGTGTCAGACCCAGCAGCTTGGATATCATCAATAGATGTTATAGTAGTCATGATGACAAGGTCTTAGAAGTGATTTTACTACACACGTGACTTAAACCGAGAAATCGATTCTTTCCCGGGATTTTACTAAAGTCAACCAGGAAAACCGCTAAGATAAGTAAACCGCTGGTACAGTAACCGCTGATGTAATAACCGCTGAAACTTAACCGCTGGAATAGTAACCGTTGATTATTAAACCGCTGACAATAGTAACCGCTGACAGAGTAACCGCTAGTAAAGTAACCACTGAAGAGGAAACCGCTGGTAACTTAACCGCTGAAGAGTAAACCGCTGGAAGTTAACCGCTGAAACAGTACAAAGTACAGCGTAATGTTCGCTCCACTACTTGTCCTAACCGCTAACACAAAACGCTAAAAACCCAAACTAACCGCTGACAAGAATAGTTTACCGAGGAGAAAACCGCTGACAAGAAACTTGTCCAAAATCATTCGTACANCAGAGAGAGATCCGCTGACATCAAAGTAAAGTACACGTAACTGTTCGCCATCCATCACTTGTCTAGCACCGCTAACCGCACAAAACCGCGCTCAACAACCCACACACCTAACCGCCTGACAAAGAATGAGTCTTACCCGAGGCGAGAAAACCGCTGACAAGAAACTTGTCCAAACATCATCGGTCGTGACCACTTCACAAACGTGGAGATCTAGCCAAACCAACGTAACCTAGATACAACTCTCAACCCCTCTTAACTCCAAGGAACGTAACACGAAAGAACACAAGAATCACCACGATAGCAATCTCAAGACATAAGTAAAACCACCCTAAACTAAATAAAACCAACAAAACAAACCATACACCCACACAGTCCTACCATCATGCCCTACGGATGTAAACCATGGGCCTCTTGGTGACCAAATTTTCTTGTAGGATACTAAATAGAGCTCACAACACACGCTATGATTACTTGGGTTTTGGCTCGTTCGTACACTCTACATAGAAAGAAAAGAAAGAAATGTAGAGAGAGAAAGTTAGAGAGAGAAAGAGATGAAGCCTTGAGAGAAAACCAAAAAAAAGAAAATGAGATTATGAGAGAAGGCTTACCCGCGAACTAATCTACATCTAAACTACGTTTAACTAACTATTGTAACTACTACGAGCTAAACAATGCTTAATCATATCTGGGGTGACCGAATCTTTCTTATACAAAAAGCGTATTCCTAACATATATTGTTTCTGTATTTTTGAAATTTAATATTTTTGTACTTTCTTTTTGTTGTTTTTTAAATTTTTTATTTTGTTTTTCGAAAAATATTTACAACGAAGCTTGAAGATATCATAAAAAGATTCGAGAAACCATTCTAACTCTCCGGAAGTTAGGCTTCACAATCCAATTCGGTTGACTAGATACTCCAACCGTTCTTTGGGAAAGGCTTTCATAAACAAATCATCCAATTGGTAATCCGTCTTTACTAAGTAAAGCTCGACGATACTTTTTTCCATGTGCCCCTTTATAAAATGGGATCGGAATGCTATGTGTTTGGTGCGAGAATTTTGAACTGGATTGCAAGATATTGCTATGACACTATTCAAATCACAATAGAATCTAGTCACAAAAAAGAAAAAAAAATATTGTAACACAAACATTTAGGACAAAATAAATATAAGAAATATTATATTTTTTAATAAATTTTACACTGCACAGTGAAATTTCAGATCAGTCACGGACGATCAGGAAAAACCCTCTCAATAAACCCTTCTAGCTAAACCAAATAAGAGCCTAATCAATAGGTGTTCACAACGGTTTGGTTGAAATTTGAACTATACATCACGGAGCAACACTTTACTATACGAAAACCAAACCGCACTATATGGGTAACCGTATATGTTGGAACCCGAAATGAGCGGTTATCGTGTTTTGGGTCATGGTTTACCGTTTTAGACATTTAACCAAATCGAACCAGTTGAGAAATACCATTGAAAGTAATATTAAGTTAGAGTAAATTTGGTTCGTCACAATTGGTAAATTCGAGTAATCATGAGTAATGAAAGTCTGTTGTTGCTACTATCTTAACTATATAAACCTCATTTAGAACTATACTAGGCATATAAAGTAAAAAATGTTTCACTAGAAAGACAATAAACAGTTTAAATAAGCAATCACAACACCCCCTATAACAAAACCTTGGGAACACAAGCTAAGAAAAAGCACACAAAAAAACACCCAAATTAAAACAAATAATGTAAATAATTCCTAAAATACATTTACTCTCGATGTAAGTGATCACAACCCATATCAAAATTCACATTTTGCCAAAAAAACAAAAATTAGCTCAAATCAAAGCATATTACTTGCACTGTAAGCAATCTAATGGTTGTTTGTCTTAGCTTGTAAGTTGGCTATATGAGCTTATGTGAGATTAATAAACTAGTAAGCGCGTTTTCTTGGCTTTATGAGTTTAAGTTATGTGGGATTTTAGGCTTTTTATTGTAATTTAAAAAAGATAGAAGGTTTATTAATGGGCCAAAGCCCATTATATAATGGGCCGATCAACATTCAACAAGAACTAAAAACAAAGAGAATGGAAAAGATAAAGTGTCCTTAAAGTTTTATAATTAATTTGTTTGATGATAGCGTGTTTGATGTTAGATTGCATGATTTGAAAAAAAATTAATTCTTTCCTAAAAAAGACATTGGTCAAACAAAGGCTTGGGTCTACAAGACAACACTTTGATGACCCATTAAATCCCAAAAAGAAAGCATCATAAAAGGTTTTGAAGGAGTTATCTTTAGTATAAAATTTTGAAAAAAGGTGCCCAAGATTTTGAAGATTTCTCTCTATTATAGGAGTAGCTCACTGAAACGTACAATAGGGTCCTCTTTTTGAAATCCGAGTTGTGCATAGAGGTGTACACTAATCATACATAAAGTATGAGTTATAAACTGAATTGTTCATAAGTCAAAGAGATTTTGAGAAATAACATGTTTTGAAAACATTTTTGAGTTTTTAGTTAACTCTCGCTAAAGCATATTCACATTTCCGTGTCATTATTGAATAATATTTCTAGAAACGTAAATAATGTTGATTATACGAGAGACATGTCTTAGAAGAATATTTGTGGTATTTTTTATTTTATATTGTTTTTGTATTTTTGAAATTTAATATTTTTGTACTTTCTTTTTTTGTTTTTCAAATTCTGTATTTTGTTTTTCGAAAAATATTTACAGCAAGCTTGAAGATATCTCAAGAAGATTCGAGAAGATGTTCTAACTCTTTGGGAGTTAGGCTTCACAATCAAATTCGGTTGACTAGATACTCCTACCGTTCTTTGGGAAGGGCTTTCGTAAACAAGTCATCCAATTGGGAATCCGTCTTGACGAATTAAAGCTCAACAGTATCTTTTTCCATTTGCACCTTGATAAAATGGGATCGGAATGCTATGTGTTTGGTGCGAGAATGCTGAACTGGATTGTAAGAGATGGCTATGTCACTATTCAAATCACAATAGAATCTAGTCACAAAAAAGAAAAAAAAAATATTGTAACACAAACATTTAGGACAAAATGAATATAAGAAATATTTATATTTTTTAAAAGATTTTACACTGCACATTGAAATTTCATATAAGTCATGGACGATCATGAAAACACTCTCAATCAACCCTTGTAGCTAAACCAAATAATTGCCTAATCATTAGGTGTTCGCAAACGGTTTGGTTGAAATTTGAATTATACATCACGGGCTAACACTTTACTATACGAAAACCAAACCGTACTATGTGGGTAACCGAACATGTTGGAACCCGAAATGAGCGGTTACCGTGTTTTGGGTCATGGTTAGCCATTTTAGACATTTAACCAAATCGAACCGGTTGAACAATACCATTGAAAGTAATATTAAGTCAGAGTAAATTTTGATGGATCTAAACACACACCTTGTGTTAGAGATACTTTGAGTAATGTTGTTAAGCACGCGGAATTTACTTAGCAACACTTAGAAGATTGTTTATGTGATGTATTGTGAATGAGAGCAGTAGTATGTAACACAAAGCTTCAATATTATTAATGATA
Source organism: Artemisia annua (assembly GCA_014162995.1). Classification (NCBI taxonomy): domain Eukaryota; kingdom Viridiplantae; phylum Streptophyta; class Magnoliopsida; order Asterales; family Asteraceae; genus Artemisia; species Artemisia annua. The sequence goes on from LBNU01029865.1 coordinate 117,310, forward strand.
ATAATACGAGTGATCTTAGCTATCACTAGGGTTACACCTTGAAGCTCTCTAGAATAATTCGTACCTATGATCATGACCTAGGATCTCCTTTTATAGCACAAGGAGTCCTTTACAAGATAAGTATAATGCTATCTAAATAGAATATTCACAAGATCTATTCTATACTTATCTATACACGAATACATAACAGTTATCTAGTAAGCAGTGGTAATAATATGTACTAGCAGTGGTAATGAGTTTCCACTGCTAGTGCATTCTTCAGCAGTGTCTTCCACAAGCCTATCAGTGGTAACTGTTAGCTTTATTCCCAACAATCCTCCCCTAAACTTAAGATTTCTCTGCAAATCAATAAGTTTCTTCAATCTGCATAAAGTCTTAGGATTTGGGAATTCTTCCAAACACTTCACTTCTTTCTCCTTAATTCTTCAACTGCTCTTGAACACTGAACTTGAATCTTTCTTATCAGTTCTCTAACTTTTTCAGTATCTTCATGAACTCTTATGCTTGTAGACAACATCACTGTGAGAGTTCCAGCTCTGAGTGGGTATTCTTTCTCAGCAAACATAAATGCATCCACTCCAGCCTTTGTAGAAACATGATGAACTTCACATGAGTCATAGTAAGTCCATGTAGTTTCCATACCTCTAGCTTCAAACTTCCAAAAGTTGTCAGTCAAATTTGGTTCATAGAGCCTTCTTAGATCAACCCATAACTGCATTTCTTTTACATCTTTCAGACTGCCAGCATCAAATCTTTCTTGAACCAATCTCCACAGTGCATTGAGATCATCTCTGTCACATGCTTTGATAAGTTCTTCAAACTGAATGAATGATGAAGTTTCACCTCCTAGCCTTGTGATTTTCCAACATGGAGCAAAATTGCTAGCAGTGTAAACTTCCCAATCAACAATAGGATGTCTGACTTGCAGTGGGTCAGGATAGAAGTCTTCTTCTTCAATCAATATCATACCAGTCAACTGTTCTTCTGTGAACTCTTCAGATTGAACTTTTGTAGTTTTAGCAATTCTTGTCTTCTTAACTGTCTCAGGTTCACTTTGCTTAATTTTCCTTTTGGAAAATTTTCTTTCTTCAGCTTCTGAACCCATAGGAACAAAATCAAGATCTTGCCTTTTAACTCTATAGTAAGCTCCTTCAATCTGTTCAGGGGTCATTCCTTTGAACTGAATCATCTTCCATCCACCAACATGACAGCAATAAGATTTCATAAAAGATAGAATTTGTACTTTTGTTGCTTGTCTTGGTTTCTTTTGCCCCTTCTTGACTGTATCAATTGCATATTGAAGTGCTTGTCTATTCTTCATCATGATAAAATCCTTCATCTGAGCATCTCTTTGATCTTCAGTTAAGGTTCTATCAGCTATTAGGTCAATTGCTTTCTGCTTGATTACTGGATCTTTTGCAATTAGGAAAGCAATATCTTCTTCTGTAGGTACAAAAGCAAATTCTGGAGTTTTCTCTCTCAGAATTTTAGGTGGAACAGTGGAAAGTGGATTTACATCCAATGGAGCAGTTGTTTCCATCTTGTCCATCTTCTGAGCCATCATGAAGTCAGCAATCTCTATCTCATCTAACATCTTCTTTCTTGCAACTTCATCTTCTACAAGTTTCCTTGCAACCTCAGCATCATGATCAATTTGAGCTTGAACACTTCTCTTTACCTTCTTAGTTGGTAAATCTTCACTTTGCATTACATCTTTCCCTTTTTCTTTTCTTTTCTTCTCAATTTCTACCTCAGCAGTGGAAACAGTTTGACTGTCAGTGGTAACTGTTTGCTCTGCAGTGGAAATACACACATCAGTGGGAATTGTTGTTGCAGCAGTGGAGAAAACTTGCTCTTGTTCTTGCTCTTCTGTATTAAGCTGCTGTTGTTGTGAAACTTCTGGCTCTGTATCATCAATCATTGGCTCATATGCCAAGTCTTGAATTCCAAAATCTTCTTCAAATTCATCTTCAACAAAATCAATTCTCCTCCCCTCAGTTTTAGCATCTGTTTTCCTCCCCTGTTTGGGAGAATTTCCCAAATCATCAAAGAAATCTTCACTGGGTGAGGATGAAGAAGATAACACCATCTTTGCAGTTCTTTTATTCTTCTGTAACCCCTGTATTGCTTCCTTTAAGGTTTGAATCTCCTGTTTGAGTGTAGTAACATCTTTGGCATGCTGCTCCTTTACATCTGCCAATTCTTGCTGAAGAGATCCAACCTGTGTTGCCAATTTGGTACAAAGTTCCTTCAATTCCAATTGTTGCTCACTGCCCTCATCACTTCCAACTGTGTAACCTGTTGGGAGAGGTGAATCATGGAGCATTGGTTCAGTCTCTTCCCTAGTTGGACTAGGCAAAAGGCTAAAGCCACCACTGCTTGTTCCAACACCAGAAGGATCAGGAACATGCTGTGTTGAGATGAAAGGAGTTGGCTGTTTAGACCTCCTCTCATAAGTTTGAGAAACTGGTGGAGTGTACTCAATATTTGGAACAGTAAGAATGGGTGAGGTTTCAGATTCAATTGGGTTTATTGTATCATCACCCTGTTCTTGTGAAATTTTGGCAAGCATTTGAGGAAAAAGAGGTGTAAAAATCCAATCACCAGGTTTGTCCATGTTTTGAAAAACTTTAGGCTTTAGGTGTCTGATTTTGTAAACTCTGTTATGGGGTTGCAGTGGAAATGCATTTAGCACTGCTTGCACAAACCTTGGGTACATCAAAAATTTAGTTGAACTCTTTACATTGCCCTGCATACTTATAAAAATATATTTGGACCAATTAAAAACTCTATCTTTTGCTAGGCAGACCAAAGGGTAAGCCATTGGTGAACTGAATTGTTCATAAGAGGTTTTCTTAGGGCTAAGGCAATGTAAAAGAGTATGAATTAAAAATCTCCAATGAGGACAAAAACCACTCTTTTTGAAAGTAGCCCTTTTGTCAGTGGTATTGTACCCCATGGAAGAGAGACTTTCCCAAATTTCTGGCATGGGTAATGTGATGATACCATTGAGATCATCCAATTGGAGAACTCCCCTCAAGGATGCCTCAGTAACATCAATAGTTACCCCATCCACTGTGGCTCTAAGAGCATCCACAGATTCATGTGTATCTCTATTTTCAATTGTTATGGAATGAACAGAATTCCAAAACTGTTTGATTTGAGAGATATAGATTGTGGGATTTAAAAGTAAAGCATACCTCACATGTGTGGTGTTAAGAAAATCCACAATCTGATGAAAAAGAGGACCACTCTTGTCATTTGACTTTTCCAAATTTGCCACTTGGTTGTGCTCATCTGCAAAAGTGATTGAAACCATGGTGTTCTTTTGAGAAAAACAGTTGTGTTAGTATCGAATTGAATGATTGACTTAGCCAATTAATAAAAGAATATATATACTGCTAGGGTTTGAATTAATGTGCAAGAAAGATTATCTATGGAAAAGATTTATCTTAGAAAG
>LBNU01029866.1:0-25920 GCA_014162995.1 Artemisia annua
CGGTAATATTACCGTTGCCGGGCCCCACCTCGTCAGAAACTCACCCTCGTCGTGCAGGTGAGGAGTTCCTCGTTGGCGAAGGATGGCGAACCTCATGGGGTGTGGTGGCGAGCGAAAACAAGATGCCAGCGTGTCTTGGCGAGATTTGGCGAGGGCCACACCTTCCCCTCTTAAAGAAGGGAAGTGATTTGCACGCAGTACAAGCAGATAAATCACGATTTTGATATTGTACAAATATTTAGACTCAATATTTAATGCATTATTTGGAGTATTTCAATCAATTATAATGTGTGCAAAAAATTAATTCCCATTGCCCAATCACATCAGCTTTCCATTTAACTCTCTATACCCCCATCAGTGCAAGGTATTGAAAAGGGTAAATTGCAAAAATGGTCACTAACGTATCGTGAAAGTGCAAAAAAGACCCCGAGTCATAAAGGCATGCAAAAATGCCACTAACATTTCGGATAAGTGCAAAAAAAGCCACCGAGACAACATTTTGCTAACGCCCGTTATTTTCCTCGTTAGTGGCATGCGAAATGACTAATATACCCTCTTCTTCTTCCCCGCTTTTAGGGAATTATATATATACTAAAAGGCAAGAGGTTAATTTGTTCCTAATATTCCGTTACAAGAGAAAAAAATAAAATGATAAAGTGCAGCTTGGTGGCTGTTTGTTATTGGTTTCCATTTGTTAGTGGGACACATGTAAATATTTCATTTGACAGCCAAATAATACATTCACTACACTGTTCATATTCCGTTCCGTAATACTACTGTAGCGTCCACTGTAGCTACCGTAACTCAACTGTAGAGTCCACTGTAGCACTGTTATTTGCAATCCATTTCCTGTTATTTGCAACACAACCCCTTCACCAACGTACACCTCAACTGTACCTGTACACCAATTGCATTAAATGAGGTTGCTAATGTTTTCTTTCCCTGTGAAGACACCTAAGTTGGCAAATAACTTTACTTATTCAAAGGTCATCCTAGAAACTTCTGGTGGTCATCTTTATTTTCTTTCATTTGCTTACAACTTGCATCAACAACAAACAAGTTACCAGTTGGCTACAGAAAATCATACTACAACTACAAAGAACGTTATATTGCTTGGCACTTAAAAGGTATGGAGGCGCAGAATACACCTGACTTACCACATTGTTTTAGTTATCCAAAGATCACACCAGAAACTTCTACTCCTGAACTTTGTTTTCTTCAAACTTCTAACAACCTGCACAAACAAGAAAGAAGGTAAAAACATAGCACATATATTCAGGTTTAATCATCTTTCCATGTTTCTTCATATGTACATGCACAGTTGTGCATACTTTTTTTTTCCTTCAAGTCTTTTTGGGTTATTGTTTAGGTGTTTTGCATTTTTTTATACCTCACCTGTTAATATGTTTCTGTACAGCATATCACCTTACAAGTAAAAAGAATGTTATATTGGCTGTTATTTAAAAGGTATGTCATGTAACCCTAACATTTAGGTCCAGCCATGGCAGCATATAAGCTTTTACACCTTTCCTGTTTACTGATGTGTTTTCTTTCTATACTTAAATTGATGTTCTATAATATCGTATACATAGAAACTATTTGCTTACCTTCTTTTTTTGCAAATTGCAGAATAATCAAACCATCAGAATCTTTAAATTACCTGGATGACTGAAATTCTAATGTCCAAATTGATGTTAACCCATCTGTTGGACAAAGTTTGTGCCATGCAAAGACAGAAAAAACTCCAAAAAAACATGCCTTTTGTTGTGCCGCAACCATTTGGTTCCAGGGGATGGTTCAGCACTAAATGTGGCCCTGCCAAAACAAAACGACGAGTGGGCGCAAGATTTGGTAACAAAGAAAATATCAAAAAGAATGGCTGACCCATCTCATACACTTATGCAGACAGAGAGCTAGAAAAATAGAGGTAATTTTAGTTAGTTATTTCATTTATAGTAGCTCATTTATGAGATAGTTAACATGCCTTTTATTAATACCTCAATTATAGTGCACCTACAAAATAGTTAGATTAATGCAGGTTCTTTCAAAACTGACATTTTATGCAAAGAATATAATTCTATGTACAAGGTAAGATGGAATGATCCTGTGTTAGAACATTCTCCTGCCAATTTACAAATTTGCTGTGTTCCGGATGAATTTCCAAATTATTACAACAGAAACCATGAAATCAATCAAAACAAAAATACCGGACTACAATTTCCTGAATTTGTAACAAACAACTATGGCCAACCATATTTTGATATTAAAAGAAAAGGTGTAGTTATAGAAACTTCTACCAACGATCGCGAATGTTCCCAATCATCAGCTTCTGTTACTACTCACGGTAACCTACTTTTTCCAGCTACTTTTCTACATCATTTTTTAGATAGAATTAAAAAAAATTAAGAGGGGGATTCCATCCACAAACCTAAAGTTTATGGCTGACTGATATGGCTCATCATCATTTAGCTATTACATTTATTTTGCTCATTGCTGGGCATATGTATAGAACTAATTTTGGGATTGGGCACAGTATGAAAGATCTTTTAGATGCACATATCCCTCCGGGAGGGCGATTGGGACGTGGGCATAAGGGCCTTTATGACACAATTAAGAATTCAATTCATTTTCAATTAGGCCTTGCTCTAGCTTCTTTAGTGGTTATTACTTCTTTGGTAACTCAACACATGTACTCTTTACCGGATAGAGATTCAGCAAATCTATTTGTTATATTATTACTCACTGATACTAACAATGTGTAAAATACAGGTAATGGAGACACAAGCAAACTGCATACTCAAAAGAAGAGAAAACAAACGATACCTGGCCAGATTTTTCATCAAATAACGAAACATCCTTAGAGTATGAAAACCAATATAGAGGAAAAGAGAGCTGCAATCATGCACCAACAAGCACAGGTCAATTTTTCATATATGGTACTTGGTAGTAAGAAAATCATATTCCATATAATATTTTAACAAGTATATATCATTCAACACAGGAAAATCACATGTTCAAAACCAAGTTAACCAAAGAATACCTACCTCGACCTTTTCACCAAATGTCGCAATATGAGAAACATCTACGACAACACAAACCTGCAATCACACAACAACAACTAGAGGTAAATTTTTCGGATATACTATTTGTCACTGATAAGTCATATTCCAAGCATTATTGTAACAACAATGATGATTCTTTATCACTTCAACAGGCTGTAAAAGAAAATCAGGGACACCAATTTCGGTAAATGGTCAGCCAATGTCAAAACCCAAGAAACATTGTATCAGCACATCTTATACAGAAGGTAACTAACCTTGGTTATAAATTATTTATATATGTATTTTCTAATCTTAGCCAGTGAATTTAAGACTTTTATAAGTTATATGATGCAGATGTATCTGGTTTATACATTGACTTGGGTGACTGTGATTTCAACTGTCAAAATTGCACCTACCAATCCTCATGGCTAATACAACTTTCGTAACGCACCATGCTTACACAAAATAAAGGAATACTTTTTTGCTCTAACACTACACTGATTTCCAAAAGTAACATTTCCAAATTGGCCATTAAAAATCCATTGTCCATTAACATTCAATACATAAAGTGTTACTTGAAAACACTACTTAAACTACTTAAAATTTTTAAAAGTACATATGCAACAAGTTTTGGGAAACCTGCTTAAACTACTTAAAATTTACCTATGACAAATAACCTTTAAATAAGTAGAGTAATACTTAATTACTTAGCTATTCTTCCATCTGAATAACAATACCAAGTTTGCACACCAAAATAATATCAACCTTCTATAGCAATTCATATTTGAAACTCATTACCATTGAAAACTCAGCCTCAGATCGTCTTTATAGCATAATGTATTATTATATAAGGATTCCACAAATTTTAACACAGCCTAAAGTTGCAACATTACAACAGATTAGCCACAACTAACACTTTCACAGAATAGCACACTTGACCATATAAACAAACAATTATACGCAATGTAAAACAAGAAAGACACATGAATGACATAAAAAAACTTAGAATTTTATTAATATAAACATGACCATTCAACATATTCCAGGTACACTAATTCACTCAAAATACATACCAAACACTACCTAGAAACTCCTAACACAACTGCACATACACCTAAACATTTTACCTAACAACATCACACATTCCACCATACAAAAGAAACATACACAGGGTAAGCTTATTTGAATTTCCTAATTTTCTTGATCAGCCTAGATTTCTTACCAGCACGTGAAGCCGCGGCATAACTCATTTGCATCAATTGCCATATTTCAGCAAAATCCTCTTGCTCCGCAACCTTCAGAACTGCCACGCACTCATCGAGAAAAAACCAATTGTTCACCTCCAAAAACTATGTGTTACAATTTCAAGTAGGGTTATGTATGTTCAAGAAAATAGTAAAAGTTCATTATGATATTGTCTTACCTCAGTAAACTCGAGTAATCGGAATCCTAAAATCCGTTCTTCACCTTTTACCCATCCTTCATCTTTACCCAGTATTAACTTTGAAGCCTATTGCAGCACACATGTATATCCGTTAACATAATATTTAAGAACAAGAAAGCAATAATATTGGTCCAACAACATTGAAACAAAAACATATTTTTACCTTTAACTCATTGATATTTTTACGAGAAACATCACCTCTTTTCATCACCCTTATATGCTTCTTTTTCTCGCGCAATTATAGCCTGAAGAACCTTATCAATCCTTCGGTCACCGATTTGATCTGCAATCTTGAGAGATTTTGGAAAGCTAAGAGCCATGGAATTTGAATCAAAATAAGTTTTCACCTTGATTAACGTTGTTAGGGTTTCGTTGCGTCAAATTGGAAAAGCACCCTTTTGTAACCCTATATCCACAAATCTACCACTAAATATTTGTATACGGTCAAAAAAATAAAAGACAAAAAAAACCCAAATTTGCTAGCCCAACAGAAAGTACCAAACCTAAGCCCAAATGAAAATAAATTTTAGAATACACAAAAAAAAAAACCAAATGACACCACATTTTACATTAAACAAATATAAATTTTTAAATATATATATATATATATATATATATATATATATATATATATATATATATATATATATATATATATATATATATATATATATATATATATATTTAAGAGTACAAATTATTAAACCTTTTCTAACAAAATTAAACACCTCTATAAAAATAAATAATCAAAACATACGCAAAACACTCCTACAACATTACAAAAAATAATATAATACGTGACCAACCGTAAAACCTATGACACGCAAAACACAAAACATACAACATAAAACACATATGTAAACACTCTCGCCGCAACGAGCGGGTTTCCCCACTCGTTAAGAATCTAAAATGTGAGAGTATATAGAAACTGAAGAATGTAGACCTCACACGTGTTATAATGATAATAACAGTCAAAGGGTAAAACACAAACAACAACAAGCCTTTTGAATCAAATATATCTATCTTGGTCACCTAAATTCAACTTACAATTAGCTTTGCTGACTTCATTTTTGTTCTAATCTATCTTTTAATTAGCTTAATCCCTTTCTGGGTTTTACTTAAAATCAAAAACCCATCAAGAAATTACTAATCAATCAAGATGAGTAGTTACCATGATTCCTATGTTATCGAACTCGCCGGTAAAATCTTGATTGTCACAATTGTAGCCTTATCACTCATTTTCATCGTCGTTTTCTTTGTCCATCTCTACGCCAAGTAGTTCTGCTTTCGCCATGAACAACCATCCACCTCGCGTCGCCAGTGCCGTGGTGATTTCACAGCTCGCCACCGCCATGAACTGCCGTCTGGTGTCACTGTTCTCTGGCGTGGTCTTAACCCTTCGTTCTTGAAAAATATACCTGTTGTACCCTTTGATGTTAAGGAGTTTAAAGGTGGGTTGGACTGTACTGTTTGTTTATCCGAGCTTGTCGAAGGCGAAAAAGCTCGAATTTTGCCAAAATGTAGTTATGGGTTTCATGTTGAGTGTATTGACACGTGGTTTCATTCACATTTGACTTGTCCTATTTGTAGAACATCTATTTCTGATGAGACTACTCAAGTTTCTGTTGAGAATTTGTTGGGAAATCGACAAGTACAATGAGAGTCGATGGCTGAAAGTGGTGATTTTCCAACTAATATATTGTTTTTGGGTGATGAAAATGAAGTTAGTACCTTAACGTCGCAATTGGAAGAAGCCAATAGTCATAATCAAGCTGCTATGTTAGGTTCTGAATCACCTTCATCATCATATATGAGTAACGACCGAGCTAGACTAGAATTAGTAACTGACATACCAACAGATGACGATGATGATGAAGTGGATCAAAAGTCATCTATTTCGTCTCGGATGGGATCGTTAAGAAGAATTTTGAGTGGCAGTAGAAGGTTTATTAACCCCTTTGGTCCTGCCAATACTACTCTTGAACAAGGGGTCAGAAGCCATCTTTGATCAAAGTTTCTTATCGTTGGATATTAATCAGGCGGTGAAGTGGATGCTGGCTTGGTGCTGAGACCACGAATTCTCTCCAGGTTTGTTTATTTCTTTAAATTTGAATATAAATTTTGTATATGGAAACATCAAGGAAGATAACCCTCTTGAGCTTTGGGATACATATATTTTTAGCTAGAAATCATACGTTGTATAATGTTAAATTGTAATTAGTTTAGCACCTATTTTTGAGTATGTGTAATACATATTACCATCTCTTGCAGAAGAGTTTTAGGAAAGTGATTAAAGTAATCGGGATCTTGTAACAGGTGGTGGTTGAGGGTGGTGGTGGTGGTTGTATGGTGGTAGAGGGTGGTGGTGGTAGATTCCAATAAAAAGAAAAGAGTAGGGTAAATTGCAAATTAAGTCCCTAAAAGTGGGGAAGAAGAAGAGGGTATATTAGTCATTTCGCATGCCACTCACGAGGAAAATAACGGGCGTTAGCAAAAAGTTGGGCTCGGTGGCTTTTTTGCACTTATCCGGAACGTTAGTGGCATTTTTGCATGCCTTTATGACTCTGGATCTTTTTTGCACTTTCGCGATACGTTAGTGACTAAATTTGCAATTTACCCTATTGAAAAATTGTAGAATTATCAAAATACTCAATACCTTTAACATCTGCTAGGTGAAGAATCTCCCTAATAGCTATTTCAGTAGCAAGTATCTTTTGCTCATCTTCAAGGGCATTTATCTATTCTTCCCCATTAATAGTTCCAAACTTGGCAGTATACCAAAACTGTTTAATGTGGGAAATAAATATGGTAGGATTTACTGCTAATGCATACCTAATATAAGTAGCATTAAGAAAATCAATAATTTCAGTAGGGTTGACAATTCGGGTCGGGTTCGAGTTGGCGGGTTCGGGTTGCAGGTTGGCGGGTTAGAAAACCCCAACCCAAACATGACCCATTTAAATCATCGGGTCAGCTACGTCAACCCTAACCTGTTCACACGTAATCCGAACCAGAACCATTTAACCAATATATATGTAACACCCCGACCCGACCTGGGTCTGAAGCGTCACATTATGGTGACATATCAAAGCATACAAAGCTTACAACGCAAGCGGAAGACTATAAACATAAAGTTACAAAGGAAATTGATAACGCTCAAATTGTGCATGTTTTTAGTAGCGTTATTCGTATGTATTTTGGTTGTTTTTGTCACTAAATCGTATCAAAGTGTGTTTGCAAGCAATTGTAGCCAAAAACAGGAAAAAGTGAAAGAAATGAAGGATTTGTCATTTCCAACTCGAGATAATTCGTTCAAGCATTTCACAAAGAAGAATCTAAGTTTTCATCATTCCAAAGTTCGTTGACAAGAAATAATCAAGTTTGGACAAAGAACGAAGAGCCAAGATAAAGATAAAGTTTTAGCTGTCAGAACCCATCCAACCGGTCGGTCATAATTCTAACCGACCGGTTAGATAAAATTGTCCATTCTATCCGATCGGTTGTAATCCAACCGACCGGTTAGACCTAGATGTTCTATCCAACCGATCGGTATTGCCTCGTAACCGATCGGTTGGCCAGCTCGTACAAGTTTTGAAAACTTCATTCTATTTCATTCTACCCGATTCTAGGGCATTCTTTCTGGTATTCTAGGTCCTTCTATTCACCTTGGAGGCCAAGTTGCTGCATTTATGATCCTAGGCTTGTGGAGTAGTATAAATAGAGGCTTTGCAAACTCATTTCAACACACAACTTTCACAACATCAACATACAACAACAAAGCAATCATCAAGTAGTTCTTTACTAGTCTCAAAGTTCTCAAATTCGTCCATAGAAGTGCAGAATACATTGGAGGTCAAAAAAGTCAACATCCGGCGGTCAAATTCTCAAGAAGTCAACACCAACACCTAGGATATCATTTCCTACTAATTTGTAATCATATTTCAAACATTTGTAAGACTTTAATCATGATTTCTAATGTTCAATATTCTGAGTTTATGTTCATGTTTGCTGATAGCGTATATAATACACCAGCAATATATCCGAGGATAGCACCGGTAAATATGTATCCCCGGGTCGTAATTCCAACGAAGGCTGAAACTTGGTTCGTTGGTTCGTGTTCGTGATTCGTGAATTGAATCGTGCAGGCTAAGGGAACCCTAAATTTCTACAAATAAAAGTATGTAAAAACAAGTAAACACGGAAAGAACGGAAAAACACGTAAAACACGGAAATGAAAACCTAAGCGTAAAACGGGATCGAATCCTAAATTCCCGAGCTATTCTCGGGAAAAACTAAATCAACTAGGGAAATCCTAAATCCTAAATGTAAATTCTAAATTCCTAAGGGTAGAAAACGTAAATTTAAACTTAACTTTTCTTAAAATACTTTTATTTTACTTTTTATTTATTTAATATTACTTAAAAACTAATTTAAATTACTTAATTAAACTAAACAGGAAAATAAATTAAGAAAAGTGAAAAATAATTTTGAAAATCCTAAATTACTTTAAACTAAATTTTAAAACTTAAATTATACCCTTTTTATACTTTTTATATATTAAATATTAATTAAAAACTAATTTTAATTATTAATAATTATTAAAAATACTAAATAAAGAAAATAACTTTGAAAAGTGAAATTTATTTTCCTAAGATTACAAATCTACTAAAAACTATTTTAAAACAAAAAACTAATTTTTTTGGGGTTTTTATTTAATTATTATTAATTAAAAGTGATTAAAAAGTGATTAAAAACTAAAATTAAATAAAATAAATAGTAAATAAGCTTAGAAAAATCTGATTTTTTTTATGGAAAATCTAAAATAAGCTAAGGAAACTAGGAAAATTAAGAAAAACAAGTTTTGACCTCTGAATAAGCTATTAAGCCTAATAAGCAGTTTGTGAATAAGCTAGATTTAAGCAATTCTTAAGCAAACTTGTCCAAAATTTTAAGACAGCTAGATAACACTGAGACAAGCACAAAAAAAAAAGCAAGAAACTCACACAAAAGCACAAGCAATAAGCTAATAAGCAGTTTGACAAATCTACCCTAAAACAGCTTTACTCACCTACTTCACAGCTTAAAATTAAGCACTAGATAAGCTAATAAAGTAAACCTAATGGGGGCAAAACCTAGTTGACCTACCAGAGACCCTAAAAAACACAAAAGCCCTAATTATTAATCACTAATTGATCTTTAATTGAGCCTAAATACAGGTCACTGTAGCAACTGATGTTCTTTGATGAACAGGTTTGGGACAAGTTTGGTGATGCAATTTAACTTATTAATTGTTATTGGATTTGTTTGATATTGGTTATATATGACCTATGCTAGGTAAACTAACCCCAGGAACACTAGTGGCCCTAGATAACACCTAATGATCTAGTGAATTTGCCCAAGAACAGAACCTTACTAAACAGACTTTAGCCTATGTTTGACTTTTTTTTTTTGATATTGAACCTAAGTTGACTAAGTCGAATTACTAATGATCAAAGCTGATTCTAAATGTAATATTAAGATGGTTTGAAGTGTGATTAGCCTATATGCAACTAAAATCTACCAAAGGGCAGAGATGCAGCAACTACAGTAACAATATGGACACCCAAATTTAGCTAAAGGAAGATTTTGACTTTCCACTATATGACCTGCTAATTTTATTATTAAACTTACTTCTCCTATCCTAATATGCCCTATTGATGCAGAAATAACATTAATATAACAACTACAACCCCAATTTAAAACCTAATCCAAACACCCCTTTAACAGCTAGTTTACACTATGATTTGTAGATTTAATCTTGGATTATCAAACCTAATGATTAAACTAAAGTCCTTAACTGTTTTTGAGACTAGCTAAACACTGAATTTACACAAAGAACAACAAGAAAACCAAAATGCAGTCTAGACTAATTTATGGCAGTGGGACTGTAAACTAAAGCTAGAACATGTAAGATCATAAAGGAGGTATGCAAACAAGTACCTTAAGCTACACTAAGCATAAATAAGCTAGAAAAATAGTAAATAAGCTGGAGCTACAGTGAATGCAAGAATGAAAAACTTACTTGAAGGCAGGATCAAATGTAAATGGGAGTAGGCTAAGGAGATAAGCTCAAATAAGTTATGGAGGAACTAACTGAGCTTATCCAGAGGAAATTGGAGCTTATACAAGCTTGTTCCCTCAGCTTAATATATATTATTATTTTTTATTTTTTTATTTTTTTGATTATTATTATAAAAGAAGTTGTATAAACACAGAATAAGTAAACCCAAAAGAGCTTAAAAATAAGGACTTTTTATAAATTCTAACTTGAAAAGTAAATAAGTAGTAACAGATTGAACAAGGAATTAAGGAACAAGTAAAACTTTTTATTGATTAAAAGCAGATTACACTAGATTGAAAGCAGAATTACACGAAAACTTTAATCTAAGACAGAATTTAAACCCTAATTTTTGACTTTTACAACCTACACACTCAACCATGAACTGAGAATCCTATTTATAGCCTTTCAAGGTCGGTTATGAAGCTCCCAGAAGCCTTATCTTCTTCTCCAATCCATATCCCACTAGAATAATCTTGAATTTCTTCATTTCTTTATCCATTCGAGTCTTCCAGGCCTTTCTTATGCTTTAACTTGTCCACGTAGGCGTCCCTAGATTCTTCTGACGTGTTCCTGACACCTTCTAGATCCATTGATTAGATAATCATTAGGTGAATTTGGGTAATTTTGATTAATGGTAAAATTAGGGCACGGTGAACAGTGGAATGTTCTGGGTTAAGGGTGAATTTGGGGGGGGGGGGGCGCGTTTTTTTATTTTTTTATTGTATTTCGATTTATTCATTTGGGCTAGGTATAAAGAGATAAGGGAATGGGTTGGTTATTGTTTTGGGCCAAGGTAAGTGTATGGTGGGTTGGGTTTATAATGGGTTAGCAGGGATAATAAGTTAGGATGGGTTAAATAGTTTTGGTTAAATGGTTAAGTGTTTTTAGGTTTTAAGGTTTATAAACTTTAGGGGTGGAAAATGTAAATTCAGATTTTTAAGGGACTAGACCTGCCAAATTTTATAAGTTTGTTCAAGGACCAATTGTGACTTTTCTTGAATTCATGAAGGATCAAAGTTGTCAAGTCTTCAAAATTTCCTTTCAGGGACCATTCTTGACAACTTTGGAAAGATGGAGGACTAAACTTGTAATTTTGTGAAACTTCATCAAACTTATCTCGGGGACTATTCTTGAAACTTTAAGTCTTCCAGGGACTTCTTTTGTCATTTTGAGCTCTAATTCTCTTTCCGGCTATAAATATTTACTCTTTCCAATCTCGTGCTCGTTTTCCGTGATTTTGTCTCGGTTTTTATCGTTTTCTCATATTTTATTACCTGCATGTATAAAAACACAAAAACACATATATTTGGCATTTATTAGCGGGTTTTTGGTCTTTTTGGTCTTAATTTGGTCAAGAAAAGGTATGTGTTTAAGCACATACCATTTGCTATGAGTGGCTAGTAAACTTTTACATTTGCTTAGATGATGTTAATTACTTAGTGGTTAGTCTATGATTGTGATAACATATTTTAATTCAATTTCAAGTCAATTCTAAGACCCAATTAGACTTAAGTTTTATAGTGACATTTGTTGAGTCAAGTTTAACTAGTTGCGTGTAATATCATTGGCTGAAAGAGTTGTTATTATTCAACTAGTTATAATCATTTGTCTATGAATGATTGTTTTTCACCATAACTATTCTTGACTAAACAAAGGAACGAAGGTACGATTGTAATGAGAGCACTTTTTGTTAATCAAATCGGATTGGTTATAAACGCCTAATTGGTCGAAAGTTTTAGTAGTTTATGATCAATTGTAACCTTGTTGTCTATGATTAGGTTACCTTTTGTATTGACCATTTCTTAAGAGTATTTGATTAAACAAGAAACTATTTTTGTGTTTAAGGTTGTTAATCCAACTTTATGAACCTTGAATTTATCTTTAATTGATTGGTCCAAACCTAATGCTTGTTTTTATAAACTAAAATCTTGACGAAGGTTTAACTTGTAGAAACAATAGATTAGAACACCAACTAATTCTAAATTACCAACATGTTATCGAGTTATCACAGTCATGATTATCCTATTAGTAGTTAACTAGTCTAAGCAAGTGTAGTTTTTAATCATTTGAATTATCTATTTATCATTATCGCTTGAAATCGAATTTACTTTTATACTTATGCTTAGATTCACTCACAAATCCCTGCAAACGATCCTGACTTACCATCCTTATCTTGCTATAACGGACGAGTACACTTGCTCTTATGTGTTATTTCTAGATCCGGTAATCATGTCTATAAATTTAAAACTTGTACACACCAGCAGACATATCAAGTTTTTGGCGCCGCTGCCGGGGATTTTGATTGTGTTTTCTGTAAGTTTTAAAGTTTCAATCCTTTTCTAGTTCGTTTTTTTTAAAAAAAATACTTTTCCGAGCCATCCATCCGATCGGTAGTCAATCCAACCGATCGGTTCCTTTTCCTGATTTTTCAAATTGTTTCCATTCTTTGCTCGTTTGTTTCAAAGTTTCCGAGATTCCCTCGGTAATTGTATCAATACTCGATCAACCGGAGTAGAGCCAATTTCACCACTTTCCAATCCCGAAAGTTTAATTCGTAAACCAAAAAGAAGAAGAACACCTTTTATTCCACCAACCAACCGTGTACCAAGAGTACTAACCCCACCATTTGATAACCTTTCTGAAGCCTTAGTTGTTTATAACCCATTCACCAACCAACCATTTCCAATGGCCGATGACCAACCCATGTGGGCTTCAAACCAAACCGTAGCACCCACTCCCGGAGCTGCTATTGTTACTGTTAACCTTGGTGACAACTTCACCGTGAAGGGACACCATCTTTCTATAATCAAAGACCGTCAATTTGATGGCCGTTCGCGGGCCGATCCGCACAAACACATTGCCGAATTCATAGAAATCTGTGGCATGTTTCGATATGGCAACACCGATGTCGATGCCATTAAACTCAAACTTTTCCCATCATCACTTGCCGGAGATGCCAAAGTGTGGTATAACGAATTAACCCCAGGAACTATCAATAATTGGGAGGAGATGAGGCAAACTTTTGTAAGCCGATTCTTTCCACCTGCCATGTTTGATCGTCTCATGGGAGAAATCCGTGCTTTCACACAAAACCCTAATGAATCTCTTGTCGAAGCTTGGCTACGTATGAAAGATTTACTTCGTAGTTGTCATGGACATGGTTTAGGATGAGGAACCATTATCCAAATCTTCTACCGTGGACTTGATGAAACATCTCAAGGAATTCTTGATGCTGGAGGAATTTTTCTCTATAAAACTCCCAACGAGGCATATAAATTGTTCGAAGATCGAGTGCTCCTTAAACTCGATTGGTCAAAAGATGCCAAAACCAAACCCTTACGAAAAACCGTTGCGTTTGCCGAAAGTTCCGATACCTCTAAACTCATGGAGAAAATGGAAGCATTAACTTCCAAAATCGACTCGCAATACAAAGATATCAAAGGAGAAATGAAAGAAATGTGAGACGGTTGTAATAACTGTGGAGGAAATCACACTTCATCCGAATGTGATGACCAACCCATGGTTAGACCCAAAGAAGGGGAAGCCAATTATGTTCAAGGAGGATACCGTGGAGGAGGTTTTCGTGGTAATTATTACGGAAGAAATTATGAAAATTGGCAAGATCGCCAAAGAGATAACAACCGTGATTCTCAACCACGAGTAGACAATCCAACTCCAACAAACTCTGAAGAAAACCAGAAGAATCTGATTTTGAAAAAATGATGCGAGATTTCGTGACTGCTCAAAAATCAACAAATGAATTTGTTAAAACCCAATTTTTCAATCTCAAAACCAAAGTTGAGCAGCGTCAGAAAAATCATCAAGCTTCTATCCAGGATCTTGAACAAAATTTGGAAGACTCTCTGATCAATTCTCTTCACGACCACCTGGAACATTGATGTGAGTATTTTAGAGTATATTTTTTCAAAGAAATATTTGTGAAAATAATTCTCGGGTCGTGTCCCAACGAAGGTTTGACAGCGTTTTCGACGTAACGAATGTGCTCGTGTGAAGTGAATTGGAAAATATTGTTTTGATTTGGAATTTGTGAATTATACTACAAATGACATGAATTAATGATAAAAGCAAGCTAATGATGCAATATGTATAAGCATGTAAAGCAGTAATCAAATAACGCAAACGTAAACTAAAAATAACGTCTAATTAGCAAACTAAAACGCGAATGCTAAGCTATACTAAACCTACGGGCTCAAATGAAATTTCTAAATCTTAAAAATGATAAAAGAAAATTTTAGGAAAAAGAAAAATATTATTTTGGCTTTTTATTTATTTAATATGAATTAAAACTATTTTTGTATTTTTATTTAATAAAAGAAAACTAAACTAATTATAAAATGAAAAATTTATTCTACAAATTTATTTTCTAAAAATCTTATTAAACTGAAAATGAAATTTAAACATAAAATCAGAAACTATTTTTGTCTTTTTATGATATATTTTGAAATTAAAAATGATTTATTATTCTAAAAGCTATTTAAAAAATGAAAAGAAATAGTAAATGAATTCAGAAAATTATGAAATTTTTACAGAAATTCTAAAACTTTATTTGAAATCTGAGAAAAATAATAAAAGTGAAAAATAAGCAGTAAAGGTGCTTAATAGGCTTAAAACAGCTTATTACAATTGCTTATTATTAAGCACATGTAACAAATCTGTATGAAGCTTATACCACAGGTTTCTTATACTCAAATAAGCTCAGTGAAACAAAAATCAGATCAATAGTAAGAGAGAAACTCAGCAAATGAGCAGTAAGAAATATGAATTAAACTCTTGAAATAAGCAGATGTCAACTAGGATAAGCCAGTCACTATTAAACCATGTAAACACTCAAAACACACTCAACTAAGCTAAGATTACTCAAGCAAACACAGATATGGAACACTTTCAAAATAGCAGACCTGTTATAAAAATCAGCAAACAATGAGTAAACTACTAAGTAACAGCAACAAATAAGCAGTACAGATAAGCACTAAAATAGAAACCTATGGGGGCAAAATGTCAAATGGCCAGCTGAGAATCTAGAAATCCAAAAAGCCCTATCACAATAACCCTATTGCTAACCTAATTTGACCCTAGAACAGGTGGCTGAACAACAGTTACACAAGCAAATTTTGCACAGAGTTGACTTATTGAATTGCTCTACAGCTTTGACTAAATCCAATTTCATTGCTCTTAATCTGTTACTAGGTGTATATGAAACATGTTCAAGCATTAAGTTCATTATCACAAACATAAGATATATCAAATGCACCAAAAGGAAAGAACAGATCATTAATACACTATGCAGCAATGAAATCTAATGGACATTTTGACTTTTACTTGTTCTACTTATGCATATTAAACTTGTTTTATCCTACATGAACCTAAATAACTCTAAAAATGCAGAAAACACAGAATGTAAACAACAAAAATCACTCAGAAAGCAATTGATCCAAACACTCTCTAATAGAACAGATAACAATATAAACTGTGAATCAGGCTTCACAACACCAATCTAACTCTTATTTATGAATATAAGAACAAATGAGCAGAAAAATCAAACAACTAACAATTATAAAGACGAGTTGCAGAATCAAACAGTAACCTAGCTATAAAATTCAGTTAACATGAATTAAACTACTAATTCACCAAATCAAAGATACTAAGCTCACAATAGATTTACACAAGCAGTAATAGCAACATTCATTAAACTCATATCAAGCTACTCTTATAAAACTGATAAATGCAGTATAAGATTTGGAAATATAGAATGAGACTTACAAGTTCCATTCTCTAACTGAAATAGAGATCACAACTAAACCAAGGCCTATCTTTATGATAGGCTTAAACACCATCTCAGAACATAGATCCAACATCAGAATTACCAAAATCATCACCATGGAAAACCGTTGACTTTCGTTGACCAGTATCACTAGAACAAACTTAAGCAGAAACAAAGTAATAAACTCACTACAAACTAATCATGAAGCTTGAATGAGCTTTAGAAAACAGTAAATGAAAGATTGAAATAGATTTGAAAACATTAAATTGCTTGAAAATGAAAGATTAAAAATTGGAAAACTTTATTAAATGCTGAAAATGAGTACACATTATAAGACTGAAATTCAATTTGAACAGAATTACAACAGAATTACACTAAAACTACACCTACTTCTACACTACCTACTACTATCTAACCCCCAAACTGTGAGGAGAATCGTCCTATTTATAGCAGAAGTGAAGAGAGGCTTTAGAAGGCTCTAGAAACGGTATCGACCAAGAATATACTCCACTAGATCCCTTGACACGTTTGCTAACCAATCAGAGCCTTGGATATGCTCCAATGACGCGTCTTGACCACTCATAATCGTCCACGTGGCATTCTAATGCTGTCAGTCTCTGACACGGTGTCAGAAGGGATGGGAATTGACCAAATCACCCTTAATTGTGCTGAAAAATGGTTGGGAAAAGGTAATTTTGAGGGAAGGTAAAGTTAGGGTTCTTGGCTGGGATGGGGTGAAAAGGAATTTGGGGGTAAAAAGGCGGGATGAAGTTTTTTTATTATTATTTTGTTTTGACCCGTGTTTTGGTTTGACTGTGGGATTGGTTGGGCCGGGTTTGGACTTTAGGTATAATAAAAGGTAATGGGCTTGTGGTCTTGGTGAAAGGATTATTGGTTTTGGATTTGATTTTAATCTGCGCCAGCTTTATTTGTGGTTTAAGGACTTATAACTTTTCAAGGACCAATATGTAAAAAGCTGAAACTTCAAGGACTGAATATGCCATTTTCCAAAAATATTATCCAAGAGCTGAACTTGACATTTCGTGATTCTTCAAGGGTAGAATTAGGCACTTTGAGCATAATGGTGATCCAAA
Source organism: Artemisia annua (assembly GCA_014162995.1). NCBI lineage: Eukaryota > Viridiplantae > Streptophyta > Magnoliopsida > Asterales > Asteraceae > Artemisia > Artemisia annua. Next base: position 17,462 of record LBNU01029866.1, read on the forward strand.
CTAGATAAATCCTTCCCGACCTCGGCTTTTGAACCTTCTTTCATTTCTCGTGCTCGGTTTTGTCGAATTTCCATGATTTTCGTCCATATTCATAATATCCATGCCTGCACATGTAAGAACACAAAAACAGAATATCTTTGGCATTTTAAGTAGTCGGTTTTTGGTCTTATTTGGTCAATTTCTAAGGTAAAAGGTATGTGTAAATTGACACATACCAAAATCCCCCAGACTAAGGTATTGTCGTGTCCTCACGCAATGTAATCACATCACATTTTCGATATAAATAATTTAGAAACTCTTTCTACTAACTTTGAAAAGTAGCAAGAACGTTCAAAAGAGATTCAAAATCATTTATTCCCAAAAATGCCCCGTTTTCCCAATTTATTCCATATATAAACTTTACACTACTATTTTTATTTTTCACTTTATTCGTATGACGATATGTTAACTTTCATTATTTCGTGATAATTATTAGGTTCATCGAGTAGAAACACAATTCAAAGAATAGTGACCATACGGATAAAATTCGTCATCCTTGATTTTTCACAAGTCCCCAAACTAAGCTTATGAACGAGATCACCGTTTATTTACAAGTTAGATGTCAATACTACTCATCGTAGTTATTTGTGAAACCTCTCGTTCCCATATCTTAGTGTATCTAAATTTTTTTAAATTAAGTTGAGAAATGAATTGCTTCATATATTCTCGTTCCAGTATGAGTTAGTCCGATAAAGATACCAAGAACTCTAACGCTAAGTAGTTAGTCATCTTCTCTTAAGAAGGTTTGCTCGAAAAATGAGGTCCACATCAAGGATATTGGATGCATACAAAGACTTTGGAATACATCGAAATAGACATAAGTTGGAGAGTACCTTCACGTGCACCTCATGCGCCCGATCTAGGATCATTCGCATGCACCTCACGTGCTACCAACTTTAGTCTTAACACTAAAACACATAATCCATAAATCTCAACATAAATCCTTATTCTTTCTTTTGATTTTTTTCACTTTTTCACTTTTTTGACTTTTCTTAATATTTTTTTTCATTCATTTTTTCCTTTTTCTTGCCTTAGTAACTTTTCAACTCCGAACCTTCACGGTTTCAATCCAAGACCTACCGCCTTTAGAAGTAGGATCCAAGGTCCGATCTCAATCCGAAGTCTCTAAGCACCTTAGCTCTAACGAATACCGGGCTTTAAAGGGTAGCTCCGAAACCACATACGTACAACTCAATACAACATAATACAATACAATACAACACAATACAATTGGCGTGTATCCATGATGTGTACCCAATTTTTCAAGCAAAGATTCTCTTAAGAAGATAAAGAACTAAATTTCGTTAAAACCAAGACATCTTTAATTATTACACAAGATATGGGGTGAAACAAGCTGATGGGAACGAAAAGCCACAAATACCTTTGATGAGCTTTAAAGAGAACCACTACTCCACGTATGGCATCTAACTTCTAAATAAACACTATCATTTCTCATTCTCCGCATTTTGAAAATCTCAAATAATGAAATCCGCGGATGCTTAGCCGATAATCAAGCCACGCATATATAAAGTCAAATACGGGAACTTGCAAACTCTTAAAAAGAATTCGTGTTTTATAGCTCCTAGTGTAAAAGACTAGCGGAAGCTTTTAAGCTGCGCATGTATAAAGTAATGTACGGGAGCCGATAAAAGAGTAGCTCCTTGTGTACAAGCTTATATGATCATCATTGGTTAAGGGAACAAGCTAGGGCTCAACACGCCCGATCAAGTCAAAATATTATTTCTACTCTCACCAGCGGAAAGCCGACACGGTGTCAAAACACTTATTCGAACTTTATTCTATTTTTCACAACTTTTCAACTCTTATACTTTTTCACTATTTTTCAAAATTTTTAAATTTTTGAGGAAAAACGAGGTTGCGTGAGTAAACGACTACATGAAAGTGCAAGGTCAAATCGAATCGAAGATTCACCCCCCCCCCCCCCAGACTAAAGATAAACATTGTCCTCAATGTTTCAAAGGTAAGGGTAATCCTAACAAAAATCTAGGGCCGTTTATTAATTATGCCAAATAGATAAACGTTAGTCGATAAGATTAGGATATATAATGGAACTCCCGTAAAGCAATGATGAATGAGAATCGAGTGGAATAAAGACCACGAGCACGAGAGTCTTCATAAATCGGGGATAATCCTGGACATTCACAAACAACCACGAAAGCACAAGAATGGAAGAGGTTGCCCCTCCTCACGTCACATTAGAAAAGAAAATAGAAAGAAGATAGAAAGGATAAGCATGGGGTGCCTCCCACGAAGCGCTTGTTTTTTATCGAGTCGTATAGCTTAGACTCGCCCCGAATTTACTTAGTCTTGGGGGAGCAAATGGAACGGACAACCGGCAAAACGGAGATGCCGGGGTCAAAAACGGTATCCTCACTCCCGGTGGAGTGGGAAGATGGAGAAATGATGGAATAAATGAAGAATGGGTGAAACACACGGATGATAAAAACACATTCATTGTTCAAATCATGGGTGGGTTGGGTGGGTAAAATATTAAGCATCGGATCATCATGATCAAAAGTCTCGTCCACCACTCCAAGAATAACATCATCCGTACCGGACTTAAAATTAACATCGGGTGGTTTCGCGGGCGGACGAGAAGACGGAAAATCAAAGAGAAATGAGTCGGAGTCGGGAAGTAAATCACCATTAGGTTTTTCTTCAATAAGCACGTTTCTCCGAAGGTCATCTTCGTCATTCTCGATACCCAGAGAAATGATAGTAAGTTCATCGAAAAACTTCTCGTGAAGAGAATCAATCAAATTTTGTGAATCCTGGACCTCGGGTTCCATTTCGGACTCATCACAAGGAATATTGAAGATTGGATTATCAAGAGTCAATTCCAAATCAAAATCAAATAACGGATTTGTGAAAGTCATATTGAATGTTTCGGAAACCCTTGGAACAAGGTCATCAATATCTTCAGGATGATCGAATTCAACTTCGTTTTCTACATTATTCTCTTCTTCTAAGCTGACGAGTACAAATAATAAAGTACATTATACAAATATTCAAGTCCGAACGGGCAACGGGCCAAAAGGACTCGACCCCGAACGGGCACGGGCCAAACGGGCTCGAGCCCGAACGGGCACGGGATAAACAAAATTCTTGATATCCGTAAATTTAAATTGTCAAAAAGAACATAATAAACTAAAATNAGGATGATCGAATTCAACTTCGTTTTCTACATTATTCTCTTCTTCTAAGCTAACGAGCTCAGAAGGCACTTCGTCCACATAATCGATGTCTCCACAAGATAAAGAATCATCATTGTCGGAATCGGAGAACATCTCAACACGATCAATCAAATTATCAATCGGAGGTAAATCACACTCTTCTGCCGTATCAAAAACATATTTTTCAAAATCGGGTAAAGAATCCTTGAGCTCGGGCTCCAAAGGATCTGACGGCTCGATAATAACATCAACGTTGGTGTTCTTCGGAGGAAGAGAAGGTAACGGTTCTTCTTTTAATAGATTTTCAAGAAAAAGGATGTCTCCCTCCGAATCAAAATAAGTATCATCAATACTAGTCGAAATAGGATCATTATTAGCAAGAAAGGAATCGATCTCATGCAAAATGGAGTCACTTCCCTCATCCGGTGTGATGGAAGGATGGGAAGAGTCAGGAATAGCTTCAGATATATCAAAATGATCTTTTTCAACAATTTCAGATTCACCGTTAGAAATTTCCCTAGACTCACTTGGGATTAGGACAAGGTTCTCAACTCTAGACTTATTGAATTCGTCCGATTCCGTTGCCGGAATAGTGTCAAGAGGCTCGTCCCCCATTTTTAGAGAGTCCTCGGGTTCTACGAGAGGAAAAACGGAATCTTTGTGAGGATTAAGAACAATCGTAATTTTCTCATCATCGTCGTAATCGTAGTAATTAAAATTCTTAAAAGGATTAGACGCTCTCTCTTCAGCAAGTAATTCTGCAATAGACTTCTCGTGAGGATCGGGAGTATGAGTAAAACGATTATCCGTAACCTTTTGTAGCATTTCACCAAAAGATTTCAGTTCCTCCATAACTTTATCCGAAAATTGAAAATTTGACGAACTTTGAAAAGAATCACCATTGTAATACGGTACTTGCTCATACGAGTTTTGAAAAGGATGATTAAAATCGTTTTGAGGATAATTATCAAAACTCGTATCACAAGCGTAAAACGTTTCAGCACTCGGGACGTAACATATACAATTCGTGTAACCGCATTGATTACAAAAACATCGTCCACAAGGTAATCCTTCGTCGGATGGATTCCCACAATTAAAACAAGTGAACGAAGGTAGTGGTGGTGTTGGATAATAATCGGGAACGTTTTGAAGGATTGATCTTTGAACATACTCGGGAGAATTACAAAACCAACAAACGCCGTCATGAATATCACTACCACATTGTTCACACGTACACCAAACACAAGAACCTTCAAAGAACGGTTCTCCACACTTAACACAAATCGGATCCATAAGAATTAAACATAAGAGGGTTTTAGAAAAAGAATCAAATTTTAGAGGATAAGAAGAATATTTTTGGTATTTTGAAAACAAAGTCAAACATAAATAAAAAATCAAATCGAAAAAGAAAATATTTTTGGGATTTTAACAAAGAAAGGTTAAAAGCAAAATCTTTTTGTCTTTTTCTTTATATATATATTTTTTTGTTTTTATTATCTTTTTGTTAACCGTTACGTCAACTGAAACCGTTTCGCTTTATGGGCTAATCGGGTAACAATTGATTTCACGATTATCTTTTGTTGTGAAAGCTTATTTGGTTTACAACCGCCCTCCTTCAACGGAAGACCGAGGATGTTTATTATATTTTTGGAATTTGTTGAATACTTGGTGACAAGTATTCCCTTTTTATTTTTTTCTATTTTTTTTTTTTTTACTTTTTTTGTTTTTCAAATAAAAACGATTAACTTCCCGGGAGAAGGTTCTTCAAATCACAAAACAACAAACGTAAACGTCAAATTCGTTTCAAGCCTTCCCCGGCAGCGGCGCCATAATTGATGTGAGTATTTTAGAGTATTTTTTTCCAAAGAAATATTTGTGAAAATAATTCTCGGGTCGTGTCCCAACGAAGGTTTGACAGCGTTTTCGACGTAACGAATGTGCTCGTGTGAAGTGAATTGGAAAATATTGTTTTGATTTGGAATTTATGAATTATACTACAAATGACATGAATTAATGATAAAAGCAAGCTAATGATGCAATATGTACAAGCATGTAAAGCACGTAATCAAATAACGCAAACGTAAACTAAAAATAACGTCTAATTAGCAAACTAAAACGCGAATGCTAAGCTATGCTAAACCTACGGGCTCAAATAAAATTTCTAAATCTTAAAAATGATAAAAGAAAATTTTAGGAAAAAGAAAAATATTATTTTGGCTTTTTATTTATTTAATATGAATTAAAACTATTTTTGTATTTTTATTTAATAAAAGAAAACTAAACTAATTATAAAATGAAAAATTTATTTTACAAATTTATTTTCTAAAAATCTTATTAAACTGAAAATGAAATTTAAACATAAAATCAGAAACTATTTTTGTCTTTTTATGATATATTTTGAAATTAAAAATGATTTATTATTCTAAAAGCTATTTAAAAATGAAAAGAAATAGTAAATGAATTCAGAAAATTATGAAATTTTTACAGAAATTCTAAAACTTTATTTGAAATCTGAGAAAAATAATAAAAGTGAAAAATAAGCAGTAAAGGTGCTTAATAGGCTTAAAACAGCTTATTACAAGTGCTTATTAATAAGCACCTGTAACAAATCTGTATGAAGCTTATACCACAGGTTTCTTATACTCAAATAAGCTCAGTGAAACAAAAATCAGATCAATAGTAAGAGAAAATATAAGAACAAATGAGCCGAAAAATCAAACAACTAACAATTATAAAGACGAGTTGCAGAATCAAATAGTAACCTAGCTATAAAATTCAGTTAACATGAATTAAACTACTAATTCACCAAATCAAAGATACTAAGCTCACAATAGATTTACACAAGCAGTAATAGCAACATTCATTAAACTCATATCAAGCTACTCTTATAAAACTGATAAATGCAGTATAAGATTTGGAAATATAGAATGAGACTTACAAGTTCCATTCTCTAACTGAAATAGAGATCACAACTAAACCAAGGCCTATCTTTATGATAGGCTTAAACACCATCTCAGAACATAGATCCAACATCAGAATTACCAAAATCATCACTATGGAAAACCGTTGACTTTCGTTGACCAGTATCACTAGAACAAACTTAAGCAGAAACAAAGTAATAAACTCACTACAAACTAATCATGAAGCTTGAATGAGCTTTAGAAAATAGTAAATGAAAGATTGAAATAGATTTGAAAACATTAAATTGCTTGAAAATGAAAGATTAAAACTGGAAAACTTCATTAAATGCTGAAAATGAGTACACATTATAAGACTGAAATTCAATTTGAACCGAATTAAAACAGAATTACACTAAAACTACACCTACTTCTACACTACCTACTACTATCTAACCCCCAAACTGTGAGGAGAATAGTCCTATTTATAGCAGAAGTGAAGAGAGGCTTCAGAAGGCTCTAGAAACGGTATCCACCAAGAATATACTCCACTAGATCCCTTGACACGTTTGCTAACCAATCAGAGCCTTGGATATGCTCCAATGACGCGTCCTGACCACTCATAATCATCCACGTGGCATTCTAATGCTGTCAGTCTCTGACACGGTGTCAGAAGGGATGGGAATTGACCAAATCACCCTTAATTGTGGTGAAAAATGGTTGGGAAAAGGTAATTTTGAGGGAAGGTAAAGTTAGGGTTCTTGGCTGGGATAAATGGGGTGAAAAGGAATTTGGGGGTAAAAAGGTGGGATGAAGTTTTTTTATTATTATTTTGTTTTGACCCGTGTTTTGGTTTGACTGTGGGATTGGTTACTTTAGGTATAATAAAAGGTAATGGGCTTGTGGTCTTGGTGAAAGGATTATTGGTTTTGGATTTGATTTTAATCTGGGCCAGCTTTATTTGTGGTTTAAGGACTTATAACTTTTCAAGGACCAATATGTAAAAAGCTGAAACTTCAAGGACTGAATATGCCATTTTCCAAAAATATTATCCAAGGGCTGAACTTGACATTTTGTGATTCTTCAAGGGTAGAATTAGGCACTTTGAGCATAATGGTGATCCAAACTAGAGAAATCCTTCCCGACCTCGGCTTTTGAACCTTCTTTCATTTCTCGTGCTCGGTTTTGTCGAATTTCCATGATTTTCGTCCATATTCATAATATCCATGCCTGCACATGTAAGAACACAAAAACAGCATATCTTTGGCATTTTAAGTCGGTTTTTGGTCTTATTTGGTCGATTTCTAAGGTAAAAGGTATGTGTAAATTGACACATACCAAACATTACCAAGCAATACCCAATCCAACCCAAAGCCTTCTGGATCAAATGATAAAATTATGGTCCACCACCTACCAGAAATGAGCATATCAATGCTGTATTCAAGAGAAGTGGTCTTTCTTACGATCCAGCGGTCAATCCCAATGATACCCAAATCATCAATGATGATAGTGAAGAAGAAGCTGAAGCGGAAAATGAGGTTATTCCTGAAACACCAACCAAAGAAAAAACCCAACCACTTAAACCGTACACTCCAAAAATTCCATACCCTCAAGCCCTTAGAAACGAGAAAAAGGAGGAGCGTTATAAGAAGTTTGTTGAGATGATCAAAGAAGTTAGACTCAATATACCCCTTGTTGATGCTCTAGCCGGAATGCCCAAATATGGGAAATTTTTGAAAGAACTTCTTAATAACAGAAATAAGTTAGAGCAGATATCTGCTGCTTTCCTCAACGAAGAATGTTGGGTAATGCTTATTCATACACCTTTATTTACCAAATTAAGACCAAATAGACTAAAATCACTAACAAATGCCAAAGAAAAGTGTATTTTTGTGTTTGTGAATCATGCAGGTACGGATATCTGCATTAAAAGACAAATCACAAAAAAACCGATAAAACGAGCACGCGAGAATGGAAAAGTCAAAAGCCGAAGCCAGGGAAGAAATTTAGCTCAAATTGTGACAAAAATCAACCTCAATGAGATCATTTCTTGTCAAGATAGTCCCTTGGATAAAGTCTTTGAAGATTTGGGCCAAGATTAGTCCCTATCTTTTCAGAAGTTGTAATTTTAATCCTTTGAAGAATATTTTTGGATAGAAATGAATAAGAGCCCTCCAACTTTAGATATTGTCCAAGTTTAAAGCCCTTTGGAATAATAATTTGGGAAAAATTACAGAATTGGTCCTTAATTTTCAGCTTATACACTTTGGGTCCTTACAAAGTTTATAAAACCTAAACCGACTAATCATTAACCCATTTCATTACAAAG
>LBNU01029866.1:37081-50269 GCA_014162995.1 Artemisia annua
AATTATGTGGAGATTAATGGGCCGATTAATTCTCATAATTTCCATTTGACTAGCCATGAGTATCTTACTATAAATATGAATTCAAATGAGCATGAAAGATACACATAGAAAACATAAACACTAATATACACAAGGGTTGTTGAATTGTGCCTAATTCAAGAACAAACATTTGGTCTTATCCCAAGTAGATATTCGTGATACCCAGGCATTAGGGTCGAATAGTTTACTTTGGAAAGTGATAACACGATTCCAAGTGATATCCGGTAACCATTTAATTGGTACGTAGCTAGGCTTTGATTATCTTACCCTGTTCTGGGCTCATAACCACCAACAACTGCAATTTTCTTCCCTTGATCCTTGGATTTCACAGCCTTCTTTGAAGCATTGAATGCTTCATTCTCCATCACCTTCTTCACTAGCATCTCTTTGCCCTTTGGTGATATGCTTTTTCTTCTGCAATTCCATTGGTACACCCTTTTTGGTGTTTCTCTTAGCAGGTATCTTCCAGTGTAAAATCCTTGATCAAGTTTGGATGTTGGCCTCTCCCATGGTTCTGAGCCGTGGCTCTGATACCACTTTTGCACAGGCTTGTGGCTAACATGGTTGTGTTTGAGAATGGTTTTGTAATGAACCATATTTGTGGTTCTGTGTGTGACAGTGTATACAATCAATGGAACAGTAAAATGGGAAAATAGTTTCTGCAATACTTTGCTTTTATTAATAGTGAATTGTTACATTGTTCTTTCACTGCAAAATACATATATATACTATCCTAAACGACACTATGACAGTTATTTCCAAGCATAGTGACTTTTGGACATAACTTTCAACAAACTTAACTGCCAAATAATAACTAACTGTTTGGGTAACCTACTTTGACCCATAACAGGACTCTAATACGACCCATTACATAAACTAAAGTACTTTTAAACATTGTCTTAACTTAAGTACATATTAAGTATTAAACATTTGACATATAATAATTTTAAGGAGTCAACATCTATTATTAGATCTTCACTATTCTATGTTGCTATATAAAATGAACAGAAAAAGTACACAGTCTTAGGTGTGAATCAACCTAATAAATTCCATCCTTCAGTTTCATCATAAAATAAGCACATTGAAATAAAGCATATTCCAACCTACTTAAAGAAAACTACTTATTTTTGTGGCTTTTTGCCCGAATATATAACAGACAAGGAAAAGCAGCTTTGGAAGTTTAAACTGCTTATCTGGTTAAAAATAAGCAATCCCATTTTTTTATTTCTTCTTTATAGGGTTATTTGAAAAGAAAGTAAATTGCTGCAACTACAAGAAAGTTTTCTTAAACCACCGAACATCATACGAGTTGACTATTCCGAGCATTACATCGTTACTCCTCGATTATACATAGCATGTGCATAGCAACGAGATTTTATAATGGCATATTATTCCAGTAATATTATCTGAGATTGTTTATGTTTTCTTAAGTTTGTGTTTATTATTATTTTATCGGGTTATGTATCTTTTGTGTTTTTGTGTTTTACTTTATGCTTAGGTGATAGTTAATTTGCTTTCTTACTTTTGATAAAACGATAAGAAATTGAAAAAGATTGTTGAAGATTAAAGAAAATGATAAAAGAGATTGAGGGGTGTTCAGTGTAGCATATCTTGAAATGGTTATTCTAGATGTAACTGACAAGTTGTTGCATTAAATCATAAATGTAATTAGTTATTAGTTCAACTTAGTTGTCGCATTAAATCATAACTGCACTAAAATGGACATTCAAACACCCCTGAAAATGACTTATGGTTGAAGCTTATTTAAGTTGTAATTTGTTTATCTTGCCTAACAATGAAGAGTAGGAATAATAAGAAGGAGATAGAACATGAATGGTTAAAAATGTCCTCGGGAAAATTCCATGTGGCGAGAGGTATGCACTTCATTTAACTGTAACTTGTTGACACCATTAGGCTCATGTACTGGAATTAATTAGTTTGGACCAGGGCCGTAATAACACATAATAACGCTCGAGTAAAACTCCTTTTAGAGTGAAAGGTTCTATTAAGTAGTTGGACTAGCCTTCTTCATAGAAAAGTAGTTGTATTAGTCCATGGACAAGGACTTTTTAGATGAATACTATCCGTATATTTCGTGTCAGTCGGTGAAAGAAGGCAAATTTTCCAAGTCGTCTGTTGACTACAAAGTCTTCCATTTAAGTTTGTCTAATTTCCATGAACATAATTTATGGAATCAGCATTGTTGAGCATATGCAGAAGCTGAGCATTATATGTCATGATTTCAATAATTACTCAGCTATTTTTCTACTTCTTTTTCATTCCTCGTCTCTCATATGGAGGTGATTCTTTAGCAGCGAATCAGTATCTGTCTGGAGACAAGACACTTGTCTCAAAAGGTGAAAATTTTGAGATGGGTTTCTTTAAACCAGGTAAGTCTCCCAACTATTACATAGGAATTTGGTACAAGAAGGTATCTGTTTTAACGATAGTATGGGTAGCAAACAGAGAGTCACCCATCTCTGATAAATTTTCTTGTAAATTGAAAATCAGAAATGGTAACTTGGTGCTTTTAAACGAGTCAGACACCATAGTTTGGTCAACAAACATCCTGTCTAGTACTACCAGAAGTTCTGCATCACTTGTCCTTCGTGATGATGGTAATTTAGTTTTGAGTTACGGGTCAAGATCGAGTCAACCAATTTGGCAAAGTTTTGATCATCCAACCCATACTTTCTTGCCTGGTGGTAAGTTAGGATACAATAAGCGTACAAATACAACGCAGGTTATTACTTCATGGAGAAGTACAGAAGATCCTGGGCCGGGACTCTATTCTCTACAGATTGACTCAATTGAGAAGCAGTATGTGCTTAAGTGGAATAAATCTGTGCAGTATTGGACTAGTGGATCCTGGGATGGTCAAAATCATATCTTTGCCTTAGTACCCGAAATGAGGTTGAATTATATCTACAACTTCAGCTACGTTGACAATGATAATGAGAGATATTTCACTTATTCTTTGTACAATCCTGAAATTATTTCTAGACTCGTTATAGACGTCTCCGGGCAGATTAAGCAGCTGTCATGGCTGGATGCTAGCCAGCAGTGGAATTTGTTTCGGTCTCAACCACGTAAATTTTGCGAAGTTTATGCTAATTGTGGGACCTTTGGTGTTTGCCGTGAGAATAGGTTACCATTCTGTAGTTGCATAACTGCTTTTGAGCCAACATCACAGCATGATTGGGATCTGAGTAGTTATTCAGGAGGATGTATGAGAAAAAACAATTTCAGTCGTAATGAAAAGGAAGAAAAACCAGGGTTCATTTTAAGTTATGTCCCATCCAGATTTCTTTCCTCATCTGAAATTAAAACTCTGTTACCTGATGATGAATCAGCATGCAGAAGCTTTTGCATGTTAGACTGCAGTTGTTATGCATATACCTTTGTCTCCAAACAGTGTCACTATTGGAAGTATGAAGGCTTGAGTAATGTATCACTGATGTTATCTGATTCAAATTCTCAAACATTTGCAATCAACATCAAGGTTTCTTTATCCGATACTCCTAAAAATGCCTCAAAAAACAATACGAAAGTGCTAGTAGCAGGTGATCTTAAGTTGTTTAATTAAATAATTCCAACTTTCTTGTCTCAACCACCACTGAAAAATTTTGGTCCCTGTTTCAGGAATTATTTCGGGATTTTTCAGTCTTGTGTTTCTTTGCAGCATTGGAGTTATGTGCTACAGAAGGGTGAAAAGACAAGGTAAATTAAAATAATTTGTACCTTTACTGTTTTTGGTTCAACATATATGCTCCTTGGACTTGCCGGAGGTCTTTCTGGAAGCAGTCCCTTTACCCTCGGAGAGGGGTGTGACTGTCTACATCTCACCTCCCCCATACCTCGCCCCGGCGGGATTGATTGTTGTTGTTGTTGTTGTTGTTGTTGTTGTTGTTGTTGTTGTTGTTGTTGTTGTTGTTGTTAAGTTGCTGCTGCTGCTGCTGCTGGTGTTGTTGTTGTTGTTGTTGTACATAAACCATTAAATACCGATATATCCTCCATTCTTTTAAAATCAAATATCTCACAGATCACAAGATGTTGAGTGAAGAGGATAGAAAAGATCTCGATGTGCCTTTCTTTGAGTTTAAAAGAATATCATCAGCAACAGATAATTTTTCTCTGGCAAATAAGCTTGGGCAAGGGGGATTTGGCCCTGTTTACAAGGTAACGACTCTCTATAATATATATTCCTTACTAGCAAATGTACTGTAGTCATATCCCTTTAGGAAAGGATCAGGTTATTCTTTACTAAAAGCTTATTATTTTGGGTCATTAACTTAGGGAATGCTCCCTGATGGATCTGAAATCGCAGTGAAGAGGTTATCGAGTCAGTCAGGACAAGGTCTAAAGGAATTCAAAAACGAGGTAGTTTTAATTGCCAAACTTCAGCATCGCAATCTTGTTAGGCTTTTGGGATACAGTATGAAGGATCTTGAAATGATACTATTATACGAGTACATGCCTAATAAAAGCTTGGACCTAATAATATTTGGTTAGACTCTCTCAGTCTTTTACTTACAGTTATTTTATGTTAATGAGATTATGAAATCTGAAATTCTAGTTTTGATGGCACTTTGGAAGATAGGAGCCTTTGTATGTGTCTCTACTGGTCGTTACGCTTTGATATCATTATGGGAATTGCTCGAGGACTTGTTTATCTTCACCAGGATTCACGGTTGAGGATTATTCATAGAGATTTGAAAGCAAGCAACGTGTTATTAGATGAGGATATGAATCCCAAGATTTCAGACTTTGGTTTGGCTAAGATAGTTGAAGGCAGAGATACAGAAGCTAGCACTACAAAAGTTATTGGTACCTAGTAAGTACATACTGTACCTATGTTCAAATCTGGTGCTAGATTTTACTGGCATAGAGTTCTTGAATTGTGATGTTGGTCTTAATGCAGTGGCTATATGGCTCCAGAATACGCTCTTGATGGGTTGTTCTCAGTGAAGTCGGATGTTTTTAGCTTTGGAGTGGTTGTCCTTGAGATCATTAGTGGGAAAAGAAACACGGGTTATTATCATAATCAACATGCCTTTAGCCTTATATCCTATGTGAGTTCTGAAACCCGTATTTATCTATAGGTTTTGTTTTTTGTTTTCTAAACATTAATTTTGAATCATTGATGTATTTCAGGCGTGGGGCTTGTGGAAAGACAAAAAGCCATTAGATTTACTAGATCCAGCATTAGCCGAATCCTGCAACTCAATTGAAGTGATAAGATGTATGATTGTTGGACTTCTGTGCATACAAGAAGACCCTCAAGATCGACCTTCCATGACAGATGCGGTTCTGATGTTGGGGACGGATATTGAGAGCCTCCCTGATCCTAAAGAACCAGCTTTTATTTCTAAGAAGCGCATTCATAGTTCGCCATCATATGTGACTGAATCAGAGATTCAGCAATTGACTATTACTGTGGAAGAAGGTCGTTAGAAAAGGTAGATTTCTTGGAATTTCTGTTCCGTTTGCTGTAGAATCAGCATACTTTCCGCCTTAGTGTCACGCGGGCAGATATTTGGAAAAAGTTTATTTTTTGGATGAAGCATGCATATATTCTTCTTTAATGTTAATTATGCCACAACCTGTTTCCATTATACTTTAAGGCATTCATTTTACATATTATTCTCAGTCAGGACTTTTAGAAGCACATCCAAACACACATCCAAACACCCTCAAAATATGCCTATCAACTGGTCAAGAAAGTGACATTCCAATGGCTTAATAGGCTAATATAGAGCCACTTTTGTTGACCATATCCATAAAGATGGTGAAAGGGATGCAATATGAGTATGATTAGTTCCATTCTCTCTTAATGATAATTAGAAAGAATGTTTTAGATAGAGATCAAGTTAAAAAAAGACGATATACTGGTGGAGGTTTATTTGATTAATATTGGTTTTCATACCCTTAGAAGAATGATGACTATGGAGACTAAGTACTGGTCGAAGAATATGACTAATAAATAATAATACCTTAAAAAAAATCCATGTGATGTGTGCATGGACTATGTTATCTAAGATGAGAACATACGATCGACTATCGTAGTGAAAAGGTCCCAGAAAATTTGTTACACGTTTACAATAGAATACCGTTGTACTGAATAAATCATCAGCAACGAACTTTACTTGTGTGATTTAAATAGTTCATGCGTCATAAAGAACTTTAAACATCAACATACATGCTTTAACAAAGCCTCTGTGTGTTGACTACTAGTTTTCCCTTTTTAGTTTGTCTGATTGTAGTGTTGCTATCTTTTGGTGATCAGAAAAAATATGCAGAAGCTGCTCATAATAAAGCATGATTTGCTTCTTTTTCTTTTCCTAAACAACCGGCTTTCGTATTTAAGGCTTATTTTCTTAGTTTAGAGTTGTCTTCAAATTAATATGAGATCAATCAACTGACTATTTCTCAGGAAGAAGGGTGCGCTAACAGAGTTAAGCTCCTTGGAATCTTATTTTGTATTCCGTGGATATATTTCATGCTGACTTTTAAAGTCAAACAGACTACTGTTAGAAAATATCAGTGTACACAAAGGTAATTGCTTTTTATAATATCTTCTAATACTTGAGACTCTAGCTTCAAGATACTCCCCCCTAGCACACAGCCGCCAAAAGATATGGTACACAGACAATACTAGGAGATTCAGCGTTGACTTATAAAGTCAACAGACTGTCTTATTGTCTTAATATAAGTTTCTGCACAAAGTTGTGGCCCCATCGATCTTGTTTCGAGTCAATATTCAGCCGATCAACATCTTTTTCTATGGATTTACAATCAGATTTTACAAGGGCTAGCCGGCTACGTGTGTCAAATGAATTTTAAGTACTCTAACATGATTCTGCTAACAACATTCAACATATATTCAGCCATCCAAATACTCATAGACATATATAAAATTATAAAAAAAACAGAAAAACTAGAAAACAACATACATAAAGAATGATCTTGATTAAATTGTTATA
This sequence comes from Artemisia annua, assembly GCA_014162995.1. Classification (NCBI taxonomy): domain Eukaryota; kingdom Viridiplantae; phylum Streptophyta; class Magnoliopsida; order Asterales; family Asteraceae; genus Artemisia; species Artemisia annua. The sequence continues at coordinate 44,104 of LBNU01029866.1, forward strand.
ATTGCCTAATAATAAAGAAGAGTAACAAACTGGTTGGTACGTGAAATATTATTTCGTGTTTATCTTTAACAACCCGAGTGAATCAAAACACTGTTTTATCCTAAGTTCCTAACCTCAGTTTATTTAATCTTTGCAGCAACTGTTGTTTTCATGTGTTGGACAATCGTCAAAATTATTTCCAAATAAGGACTTTTTGAAATCACTAATCTTTGTTTGACGACACATATAATCATCAAGTAACTTTCTAGTACAAACAAAACATCATATCTTTTTATAAAAATTCAACTAATTATTTATCTTGATAAAGCCCACATACTTTGGCCCAACATTAGACTTTGTTTAACCCAACCCACTTTACCCAATGCACTTTGATTAGTTTTATAGTAGTTTCAATGTTTCATATTATTAAGTAGTACTAGACTACTAGTAGTAACATTTTTTACCACTCTTTAGCATAAGCCTATAAATATAGACTGCGTATGTGTTCGTGATTTTTTATTTACATGTAGAGCGAATGTGTAAGGTAAGTAACTAACTTTTTTTTCTCATTCATACGAAGTATATATAATTTACATAAAGTAAATATTTTTCACAAGCATACTTTCAGGCATTAATGAATCAACTAATACATATAAAGTGTGTTGAATATGAATGCTTGTACCGTTGTACGTGTGTTTTTATGTTCATACCAATAATATCCATAACTCGGATAGTTGTACTCATGTTCAAGCTGCATTAGAAAATGGTATCTTTTCTTTACAAATATTCGTTTTTTACTTTCAGAGAAAATCCATTTCAGGATTTACGTAATTACTTGTTATAGTAACAATTCATTCGTTACAAAATAAATGTAAACTTGGGTTTTAAACAATTAAAAAAAAATAATAAATAAATAAAAAATAGTAGATACGGATGATATTTATTTGATTAGTGTAAAATATAATTAGTAAAAAATTCTAAAACTACGTGTAATATGAAAATTAACATTTATTTTCGCACGAAAAAAGTAATCTTTTATCTTCGTTTAAATACTACTCCGTATTAGAAAAGTACTAGTTGCAAACATGTTGAAAAGTCAAATAATACATGCTTCTTTGAAATAAAGGCAAAACCAATAACAGAGGGAAAAAAATAACAAGACATAATGGCAAACGTACCAGTTTCTACCACAAGGAAATGAACGTAAGATGTACCCACGTGGTCTACCGAATAAGATTTACTTCCAAACTCATGGCTGTTGCCCACCCACGCCATTTTATTCTTTTTCCACCTTTTCCCAAGTACCTCTGTGCTATATTTCAAAATTTAAGTCTCAATTTATACAAGTTTCTGTCGACTCTTTTAGTATAAGTTCTTATACAATTAGGGGAGACTTAGAAAAATAATGCAATTATGGTGAAAGATTTGTAGCGTAAAACGGGGGCAACCGATTCAGATTAAGTACTCGTATTCTTTAATAATGTTGTTACGCGTTGTGTCTCAGTTTTGACTGTGAGACCGATTAGTGTGATCATAGATGATTAGCAGCTCCCCGATATAAGAAAATCGTCATATATAAGCTACCATGACAATGTAATAAGATAAGTTGGAACTTGACTTTCGCATAATTTGTGTAAGTTGATGAGATGAATATAAGCTCATACGATAAAAACAAGTCTTGTTAGAATAATCAAGCAAACTTGGTCTTGGTCAAGCTAAAGACTTGGTATTGGACTCTTGCCAAACTTTCCAACTGTGTGAAACACGAATGCTCTAATCACTGTTTCCCCCCTCTACACACCAAGTACAATAATTACAACACAATTACGATCATCCACATAAAATATCTATGTTGGTCCATCTCTATAGCTACAGGAGTCACACGACCCCTTGGGTTGTTTCGCAACACTAGGGTCAACATTGGGGTATGGAGCTTTATTATGTTCGGTTTTAATTGGTGTTAATATGGAATTATGGATAGATGTTGTAGTTGTGTGATTATGTCTTGTTGTTCTTGTTAGATTTTTTGGTTATTTCTTTCTTGAGAGTACTTGCCATATTATTACCTGGTTCTTTTGACTCTTCCACAATGTTTACTTTCTACTTTTAACTTTTAGTTTGAAATTTCTTTTGTTATTTTAGGTTGGTGCTTGTCTTTGTGTTGTTTCCGTTTAGCTATAGTTTGTTGGGACTCCTTTTGCGTGATCAGTTTTGCATGTTTTATATGTTTAAATGCAATTCTTATGTTACTTAAATTCTGGAACTAACAAGTTTTGACACATCTCCTAACTGCTTAAGCTGACATCCAGTGCATCGCTTTTGAGAGCCAAATGTTAAAATCGGCGCATCTTTTTTGAGAGCCAACTCTTTGACACATCTAAATATTCTAAAATGTGTGTGGACAATTTTCTTTCAAATCCACTTACACTCTTTTTTTTTATAATTTTATTTTTATTATAAAAATACGAAAATGAAGTACGGAATAGAAGATATTAAGGTTGATAAGTTAAAAGTATTAAAATATACGGAATAAAAAACGATAAAAATTGTGTTATACCGTTAACAAAATGTTTAAATGTGTGTGGACAACTTTCTTTCAAATCTACAATAGTTTTTCGAAAATATTTTCTTAAGACGAGTCCTTCACTACACCGATAAGTGATAACGTCATAGAAATATGTTAGGCGTACATAAAATATCTAGTTAAAAGGATATGAAGAGTTTTATTTTCTTTTTTTTTTTTCAAAGGGTTGGTTATTCATACTTCTTTAAATGGATTATTACAGTTCATACTTTTTTTTTATATAAAATTACAAAACTGAAGTACGAAATATAAAATATTAAGGCTGATTAATCAAAAGTATCAAAAAAATAAAAAATACGAAATAAAAAACGATAAAAAAACTGTATTATACCGGTAACAAAATGTTTAAAGTGGAGATAAGAGATGTGACAAGATTCACTAGGAGATTACCAACCACCTTTTTTAAACAAGAATAAGAGAGTTTAGATAATACTCCACCCAAAAGTTTAATTCAATTTAAGATAAAAATAAATAAATAGATAAATGAATAAAAAATGATGAAAATCTAAAAATCCACATAAGGAGGTCAGAATCTTTACAAGCCTCTATGTTCATTTCAATCCTACTCCCAAAATATCTTGAACTGGGACCCACACGCGTTACCTTAGACCACACAAAAACTAATATTTTAAAAACTCGAGGAGACCCCATCTTGTTCCCCTGGCGTCTGACACGTGGCTGTTACTCTCTCCTCTCACATTACTGACCACAAGTTCCGGCGGTGGAAATTTCTTAATTTCATTCTCTTTCCGTTGCCTTAAAAGACAAGTTTACCCCTTTGTCATTGAAACATCACAATGTTGATAACTTTTTCTGTTTAAAGTTATAGGGTTAAAATACCTTTTTCTTTTGTGATGATTTATCCATTTTTTGTGAATTTTACTTGTAATATTGCTCGATTACATTTATTGACCTAATAGGTAAAAAAATTAAAATCAAAGATAACATGTATATAACTGTTCTTAAATCGAACCAAACACAAAACCGGATTTTCAAACGACTTCTGGTTTTTTCATTTCCATTCAATTGATCTGATCTAATCAGTCGGATCGCGGTTCATCCAATCAAACTAGCTGGTCTATTCCGATTTTCAAAACATTGTGTATAACATGATTCACAATATGATGTATCTAAGTACTTAAAATAGGAGAAAATATAATTCGGATCAAAACGCAACAAACATTTGATACCAAAAATAGAAGAAATACTACTTGTTGGTTTAAATTTTGTATCTTTACAAATCTAGACAGTTAGGTTGTTTGTTGTCATCAGCGATTTACATGTTTTTCAAATAAGCGTAATTGTTCACTTCTCATGTATTGGCAATGGAATGTACATTATTCTAGTTGCTATAAATGGATCTTGTGCTGATTTTATTGGATGGTAAAATGTTGTTATAATGTCATTTACGGCATGATAGTTATCACCAGACCGTTTTAGCAAGATCTACCAATTGAGAACTCTTTATTTGTTATTGATCGCAGTTATTTTCATCATTTAGATATGATAAAACATACGATTATAGTTAGAATAATTGGTCAACGTATGTAAGTATGCGTGCAAACTTGGATTATAAATACTACATATACATATATAATTAAACAACAAATTTTATGCTTGAATGTCATTTAGAATGTATTTTCTGAAAGTTTTATCGAACAATAACTTTATACTCATACACCACGTATCTCAAATATAATATCTCGCATTATCTTCAATGACACCCACAACCCCCTATAGATTAGTGAGTCACTCGTATATCAATAAACCAAAGACATTGAGTTATACTTTGTAAGAGTTATTTTACATACGAGGACATTTCATATTTTTTAACTCGATAGATTTCGAATAAACTGAAGAGTCTGTATATTGACATAAAAACTCGCCACTTTCCTTAAATCAAGGCAAATGTTGGTCTTCGATTTTTCTTCAATATTTGTCAATGAACCCCTATCACACATGGGCACATGCATACTTAACTGTAATGTCTCCTATATTTGTGTTACCATAAATCCATCCATACTTAACTATATCTTTAAGCTTTAGAATATGCTTTATTGATATAATCAAACATATTATATACTTTAATGATGATTAGTCATGAGCTAATGCTCAAAGTATAATATTAATCTATGTATTCCTATATATATTTTGAATTGCGTAGGTCATCAACTTTTAAGATAACAATGATAATCAATAAGTTTTCATCTCGAAACTTTTCACATTGTTTTGCTCATTTTCAATCTTTAGATTACACAAAACCAAAGAGTTCATGTGTTTAAGNAGATCTGGTTGAATAGTTTTATTTCTGCTTAGTTGCTTAAATTTGCTGTTATTCAGTGTTTAGTGATTAATGTTTGAGCTGTGATAATCATTTGTGGTGTATTGTTTTGAATCTGATCACTATTCTGCATAAGTAGAAATATATTCTGTGGTTTTAATTTGAGTTGATTTACTATAGTTAATTTCCATTAAATTGTTTGCTGATATTGGTATTTGACTGAACTTGATCATATTTGTTTGGATTTAAGCTTGAAATCAGATAGTAATAATAGATAGGTATAAGTTCAGGAGTGTTTGGAATAGATTAGTTCACTGCAATATCTTGTGTTTCAGTGGAATTTGCTTGTTCAGTATTCACACATAGGGTAATACTAGAGTAGATTTAGCATAAAAGTCAGTTGTCTTTCATTTAAAGTCAAAATCATTTGGAAATTTTCATTACAGTTCACTGTTTGCATTTTAGAGTCTAAGATCATTCATTCTAGTTTAAATTTAGTTAAAATAGCTTAGGTTAAACTCAATTTAGCTCAGTATTACATATATAATCATTTAGGATCATTATAAGTTCAGTTTAGTCAAACTTTTAAAAAAGGTCAAAAGTCTCAAGAACGTGGAATTGGTCAGATCTTTGTAAGCATTTGTAGGCTTCATTAGTAGGTGGAAATAGGATTGGATTGGTGTTTTGAGATCTCTGGTGGTTTGTGAACTTAGAACAGAAATAAAATTTCAGTTAGAAGCTCATTAGCTTATCTCAAATTAAGCTCAAAGTAGCTTGTGCACTGGTAACATACCCTGCTTCTCAGATTTGTACTCAAGTTCATGAGAATTTATCTAGTTATCTAGTAGAGTTTTTAGTGAGATTTTTGGGGCAAAACATTGTCAACCCAGCTGACTTTAAGTTTCAATTAGAGTTTTTCACTTTTGAGCTTATTGAGAGTGCTTAATTTGCCTTGCTATTCTGTCCAATCCAACTGTGTAAGCTGAGTAGTCAGTTTTGTTGAAGTTGATTGCATTGATTTGTGTACTTGATTCCAGAGGTTGTTTTGAGTGTTCTTAAGTGTGTTTGAGCTTATCTCACTGACCTGAGCTTAGTGGTTCACTATTTGGCTTATTTGGCTTATTAAAGTGCTTAATTGGACTGAATTTTGTTTGCATAGCATAATCTAAGTTAATTGTTGGTCAAAAACAAGTGTTACTGAGTTTATTTAGGTCCTGTGATCATTTGGGAAAAGTTTGAACAAGTTTGGTCAAACAGCTTATTAATAAGCACTTTGCCTAACTGCTTATTGGCCAAAATAAGCACTTAACAGCTTATTTTTT
>LBNU01029867.1:0-95500 GCA_014162995.1 Artemisia annua
ACCAAGACCACTACCAAGACTTCCCACCGGAAGTATCAAACCCCAACTAGATCCCCAATGATCTAGGCTTGGTCACCAAGACACAAGACTTCCCTTACAAACAATTGAATGAATGAATATATGTTTTTTCAACCAAGCCCTAACCTAACCTAGAGACTCGATTGTAATAGAAAGGGTATAAGAAAGAAGACCCTCGACACAATCACAAGAGTGGATTAGGTTCTTGTGATTCTTCCCTTGCAAAGATATGTGTTCTTTCAAAGATGTTAGTATGAAAATCAAGAACACAAGATTAGAGATAGAGATAGAGATAGAGATTTGAGAGTGTTTAGAGAGAAAGAATCTAGAGAGAAAGAATAATGGCAAGGGGTGAGGAATACAAGAGGCAAGGGTGGTATTTATAGGCCAAGAACCCAAACTTGGATCAATTTACCGAGGCCGGCGCGTCACCCGCGCGTCAACGCGCGGGCAGAGCGCCAAGCGTCTGTAAGTTTTTCCCAAGTGTTGGGTGTTTGGATCTTATAAATACCTATCCTTGCTAAACCCCCAATTATACTTCACACTAAACCTTAACATTAATCAATCTAAGGTTTGCCAACTCAAATAGCCAATTAGAAAATTTTTTGTGAAGTGTTTATAAGAAAACCAAATTACAAAGCGTATAAAGTGTGGATAGGGTAATTTGGAAGGGGTAGAAGTGTATCTCCTCACATGGCATAGAAAAGAGAGAAAGAATATGCCAAGGTATATTCCAATGCTTGGGGGGAAGAATGAGATGGAGGGTTGAGATTAGATGGTTTGAATTGAATAGCTAGGATCAAAGGGAGCCTCCCTTGGTTTTTCAAATTATTTGGCATGTGGGGAATATAGAGGGTTGAGATGAGTTGATTTGAAATAGATGGCTAGGATCAAAGAAGCTTAGGTTTGGATTGAGAAGGGATATTCCAAAGGAATATGCTTTGCTTGGGGGGAAAAGGGAAATCAATGGTTGAGATGGTTTTGGTTTGAAATGGATGGTGAGGATCAAACACATGTGGTGGTATAGAGAGGAGAAGTTGGATGGATGGTTGAGATGTGTTTAGTTTGAATTCAATGGTTGAGATCAAAGGAGCCTCTTTAGGAATTCAAACAATTGGCATGTGTTAAAAATGAAGTGATGAGATGTGTTGTAAGGGAATGAATGGTTGAGATGTAGTGTGTAAGGGAATATGCAAGAGTGTAAGAGATTGTGTAAGAGATTGTGTAAGAGAATATATGATTTGGATTTGGTTGGATATGATTGGATTTGTCTTTTGTAGAAAAGAGATAAAGAGAAGATTAAGACATAATCTAATTGTCATTAAGAAGAAAAGGTTTAGACAATTAAGATTATAAGTTGAGAAAATCATAGGTTACTTATAAGTTCAAGTAACACAATGTCGAGAATCCATAGTTTCATATCTCGTGACTTTCCACGACTCGACGTTCTCAACTAATACCTTGGTTCAAACAAGTTAAGTGCTTTGCCTTGATGTAAAGCATAGCCCAAGTGGGAAAGGATGCGTTTACGCAAAGTGACCTTTGACTTATTTTGACCAATAAGGGAGTAAACCCGTTACGTAATTAGAGAAGACGTAAGCACGGGATATGAGCATATGGATGCTTCAACACGATGTCTCGTGAAATATATAAGCTCCCTAAGTTTAGAAAAGCCTTGGCTAGAGGTGATAGTTAGAAAACATGAGTTGGCGTTTTCCCGTAAATGGGTGTTTTAAAAGTAGGATCTCTCAAGTCTCAAAACTCGTTTCGAGTGTTCTCAATTATCTTGCAAACATGAACCCTCTCGAACTTCCTTCGAGGTAGAGCATTATAGATCAACATCTTGGCTTCATCATTCTTGCCAAGCTTTCTCCTCTCATCATCATTAAGATCCACGTATGGCTTTTTCACCAACAACTTTGTTTCCGAGTCTTCCACCATAAACTCAAAGTTGCCATTTTGGATGATTTCCCACAAATCAAGATGTTTGGACCTAACATAGGTCTCAAACCGGGTTTTCCAAAAACAAAACCCATCGGTTTCTAGCAAAGGTGGTCTTTGCATAGAACACCCCTCAACATAGTTCTCTTGAGCCATGGATCTATACTCTACTTTACCAAAAATCTTAGTTAGGATTTTAGATATTTGGGGAAGAAGTTTTTGACTTAAAACGACTTCTCGGGAAGGCTTTAACACTCAAAAACTTGAGTATACGGCTTTGATACCAATTATAGAACCGTAGAGGGGGGGTGAATACGGTTTCTTCGGCCTTTTTTTTAAGTTTAAAAACTTTAAGCCAAAGAGAACAGAAAGTGGTTGTACAATAATCCAACAACCACTAGCACAACCAAGGTATATAAAGTAAGTAAAGAACACAACGATATATACTGGTTTGGGATGGGGGGTTTATACCATCCGTACATCCAGTTGCGAATCCGCGACTCTGATACTGTTCACTAGTATAATCCTTTCGGTGGACTACAAACCGTTACAATTCACTCCACCGATATTCACCAATATCGATGCTCACAAAGAAGGAGTTACTCCCCAACGGTATTCCGCCCTCGGAAACCACCCAAAATAATCTCGCGATTCGACTTCACCTAAGGGTCACCAAGACCACTACCAAGACTTCCCACCGGAAGTATCAAACCCCAACTAGATCCCCAATGATCTAGGCTTGGTCACCAAGACACAAGACTTCCCTTACAAACAATTGAATGAATGAATATATGTTTGTTCAACCAAGCCCTAACCTAACCTAGAGACTCGATTGTAATAAAAAGGGTATAAGAAAGAAGACCCTCGACACAATCACAAGAGTGGATTAGGTTCTTGTGATTCTTCCCTTGCAAAGATATGTGTTCTTTCAAAGATGTTAGTATTAAAATCAAGAACACAAGATTAGAGATAGAGATAGAGATAGAGATTTGAGAGTGTTTAGAGAGAAAGAATCTAGAGAGAAAGAATAATGGCAAGGGGTGAGGAATACAAGAGGCAAGGGTGGTATTTATAGGCCAAGAACCCAAACTTGGGAAAATTTACCGAGGCCGGCGCGTCACCCGCGCGTCAACGCGCGGGCAGAGCGCCAGGCGTCTGTAAGTTTTTCCCAAGTGTTGGGTGTTTGGATCTTATAAATACCTATCCTTGCTAAACCCCCAATTATACTTCACACTAAACCTTAACATTAATCAATCTAAGGTTTGCCAACTCAAATAGCCAATTAGAAAATTTTTTGTGAAGTGTTTATAAGAAAACCAAATTACAAAGCGTATAAAGTGTGGATAGGGTAATTTGGAAGGGGTAGAAGTGTATCTCCTCACATGGCATAGAAAAAAGAGAAAGAATATGCCAAGGTATATTCCAATGCTTGGGGGGAAGAATGAGATGGAGGGTTGAGATTAGATGGTTTGAATTGAATGGCTAGGATCAAAGGGAGCCTCCCTTGGTTTTTCAAATTATTTGGCATGTGGGGAATATAGAGGGTTGAGATGAGTTGATTTGAAATAGATGGCTAGGATCAAAGAAGCTTAGGTTTGGATTGAGAAGGGATATTCCAAAGGAATATGCTTTGCTTGGGGGGAAAAGGGAAATCAATGGTTGAGATGGTTTTGGTTTGAAATGGATGGTGAGGATCAAACACATGTGGTGGTATAGAGAGGAGAAGTTGGATGGATGGTTGAGATGTGTTTAGTTTGAATTCAATGGTTGAGATCAAAGGAGCCTCTTTAGGAATTCAAACAATTGGCATGTGTTAAAAATGAAGGGATGAGATGTGTTGTAAGGGAATGAATGGTTGAGATGTAGTGTGTAAGGGAATATGTAAGAGTGTAAGAGATTGTGTAAGAGAATATATGATTTGGATTTGGTTGGATATGATTGGATTTGTCTTTTGTAGAAAAGAGATAAAGAGAAGATTAAGACATAATCTAATTGTCATTAAGAAGAAAAGGTTTAGACAATTAAGATTATAAGTTGAGAAAATCATAGGTTACTTATAAGTTCAAGTAACACAATGTCGAGAATCCATAGTTTCATATCTCGTGACTTTCCACGACTCGACGTTCTCAACTAATACCTTGGTTCAAACAAGTTAAGTGCTTTGCCTTGATGTAATGCATAGCCCAAGTGGGAAAGGATGCGTTTACGCAAAGTGACCTTTGACTTATTTTGACCAATAAGGGAGTAAACCCGTTACGTAATTAGAGAAGACGTAAGCACGGGATATGAGCATATGGATGCTTCAACACGATGTCTCGTGAAATATATAAGCTCCCTAAGTTTAGAAAAGCCTTGGCTAGAGGCGATAGTTAGAAAACATGAGTTGGCGTTTTCCCGTAAATGGGTGTTTTAAAAGTAGGATATCTCAAGTCTCAAAACTCGTTTCGAGTGTTCTCAATTAAGCACATAACATATTCATACCTGTATTGAAAGATCCACATTTGTCGGGTAAGGGGAAAGCCAACTTTCAAAATTTGCCCGGAACCATACAGTGTCCTGGCGCGTCACCCGCGCGTTGACGCGCGGGCAGCGCGCCAGGAGCAGACATTGGCTCCGGCGATTTTGAGCTAACGTTTGTTATTTTATGTGTTTCGATGGTTTATTTGTCATTATTAAAACAAGAAGAGATCTTGATCATGTTGCCTCAACAGCATCTAAATGCACCATCAGTGTACGCATTGTCATGCATTAAGGTGCCAATATGTGAATGGCTCCTAAAAAAGTTCTCTCTAGGAGCGATTTCCAGCAGCCATAGCCGCCACCTTGTCTTCTCTTTTCCGGCCAAAATCAATCTCTATAATTGCCTCTCTACCTCTATCAGTGGTATGCAATCAATTATTGGGTTGTTTTCTATACAAGGTGGCGTGCTAATTAAGTTTTTATCTTATGGCGGCTGGTTTTATGTGCTTCTTTTATATGGTCAAATCCCTTACTTTCTTTTATGTAGTCGATTATCTAAATCGTCTCTTGGACGTTTTATGTTAATCGTTTTCTTAGGATTCGACTATGGTTTTTTGATGATCGTATTCAAGTACATGGTTCCTGTTATGTCGGTTTAAGATCACTCTGATTTTATAACGACTTTATCTTGCTGGGTACGATCTGGTGGTGTGTTTATTCGGCTGGATCTTTAATGGTATACGAGATCCTATTTTTAGGGTTTCGTTTTTCTTATTGGTTGTAAACCCTTTAGGGTTTTCTTGGTCGCTGCAGGTAACCCATCTTAGGGTTTGTTTGTTATGTGTATGTTCTGTCATGATGTTTGTGTTATGAACGTGGGTTTTTAGAGAGATGGAAGTTAAGTTTTAGGGATCTTATTAAAAAACCCTACTTGGTATTCATCGATCTTGCTGCTATTGTCTATCTTGTTGAGGATCGTTTGTTGGCTCGTTAGGGTTTAAACCCTATTATTGGTTTGATTGGTGGGAATGTGATCTGGTGCTGCTGTTGATTGAAGTATAACTAAGCTAAGGTTGGTCTCTAAAACCCTAGCAATTGAATCTTGTCACAGATCTGCCGTCGAGTGATGTTTGTTTAATGGAAATAGGGTCGAAACCCTATGATAATCGCATACGTTTGTTTGTGACTTGATCCTTCACGATTTACTGTTAATCATGTTATGAGGTTCAGGTCGTTATGTGAATGTTTGTATTGGCTAGTTCGTTGAATGGGGGCAAGTCAATTGTAAGTTAGGGTTTTGATAAACTCTATTGCTACCATGATTTAGATGTTGCTTGTGTTTATGGGGCGTTTATTCATGCGTAGTGCTGGACTCCCTGGTCGTTTTGGAAGTGGTGATGGTGGCTCTAAGTTGCAGGTCGTTGCAATGTGTTGTTGTGTTTCTGGATTAGTAGCACGACTAATTGGTGGATCTCTGTCGTCCTATGGTGTGGGTACTTTTCTGGATCACATGGAAGTCGATTTGGAGTTCTATGATGACTATGTTCTTTGGTGTTAACTTTGTGAATCAAGCTTTAATTCCTTATTTATATTCACTTGTATAGTCATTGTAGGTAGTAAGTTTTTTATGTAAGTTATAAGAATGATGTGTCATTCTTATATGAGTGTCTGTAAGTGTCCTAAGGGACTGAGTCGAGGGAGTCACCCTCGTCCTTTGTACTTCAACGTTTTTTGGATAATATATTTTACCGGGGTGAATTAACCCTTTTACCCAAAAAAACTATGTGAATGGCTAAACTATCTGCCTTCGTTCGCTACATTATGCTCACTTATTTCCTTTGCTTTCAGCAAGGTAACTTTTTTTTTTCTTTTTTTTGTTCCAACCAAACTTATTCTTAATAGATAATGACCTGATGTACATTTGCAACCTTTTTTTTTTTTTGAACGGTGGCATGTACATTTGCAACCTGTTATAAACACTTTTCATTCGATCCAAACACTCCTTATTGTTGAAGTAACCTAATCCAAATAGACCTTATTGCTGCAGTAGCCTAATATTACGGTCAATAATTTGTTATTTTGTACAATTCAAGCTTTTCACAATATACAAAATCCTATTGAATGAGCTACAAAATCTAACATCATCCATGTGTTGGTATTCAGGTGCTAAGATCAGATGCAAACTGGATTACATACTATAGTATCAAGATAAATTCAAAAGACTCGAAAAAAAGTTGTTCACTGACTGAGATTTTCAAGTTTCCACTCTTGAATTAATCTTTCTATATGATAATAATAATTTAATTTAGAAATAAAACCAATATTATTTATACAAAACAAACAACTTAATAAATCTATCATTCTTTTCTTTCTCTTATATTTCTTTCAAACCAAATCCAAATCCTATTCCAAACATACTAACAAACCAGATGCACCCTTAATTATATGAATGACCAAATATAGTAAGATGTGTAAACCTAGAAAGTTTTAAGAATTTTATTTATAAACATCTAAATCTATAATATTATATAAAGTATCATTAGCTCTAAAGTTTCCCTCCTTCAGAAACATACAATGGTGGTGCACGTAACAGACAACTATGCCTGGGTAGACCAAGTTAAGCGTTTCCAAACTTTCAGCTTAATAAACAAAAACTTGATAAGAATTCTACAATTAGCTCGAGAGTACTTATATATTTTAGTATAGAAGTACCTATATATTTTAGTATAACAGCACGTGCCATTGATTGTTCAATTTCTTTCTTACTTATGTTGTTCTCTCAGAATCAGGGATGTATTGTATATCCTCCATATATAATGTAAAAAAGTGCAGACTTAAGTACTCTATTAGAAACGAACATATCCCAAGCATGCAACACCATTTATGAACCTTTAGCTCGCTCCTCGATTTTAATGCTAAGATTTCCAACCAAAACTACCTTTAGACACGGATTGTAAAGAAACCAAGGGGATATCCTTGTCACCATATCCCATTGAATGAGACACTTTCTTAAAAGAGTGAAATTGTTTTTCTTGGGATATGAGACACTTTCTTAAAAGAGTGAAATTAGTGATCTTTAACAGAAGAGATATTTACCTGGCCAGTTGGGTTTCCTGGATTAATAACAACCAAAGCCCTGACAATGATGCCCTTTGAAATAACACTAACAAAAAAAATCAACCACCTTTTTAATAACCATACTTCTGCTGTTGAGTAAAAAATTTGAATTTGATACCTGTTGCGCGGACCAGGTTATAATTTCCATGTCTTCGGACAGCGTGGCCAACCTAGCAAGCTGAGCAGCTTTATTTGCAGCTACCACTGCTGGTTCAGCTGCAGCCGCCAACATATACACATCAAACAATAAGCCCTCCTATGTATTCTTTATCATTCTTCCACTTGCTGCAGAAGCGTTATGTTACCTGAATAATTAACCAAAATTACCAATGATAACTGTTGCCGAAGAGTCATAAACAGCCTAGAAGCCAAAGAGTATCACTTTGATCACTTGTATTTAACAAAAGAGAATTTGATGGAGTCAATTGTGCATTTAGAAGCTCGCGTTGAATTCATTATAAAACTCAATAAGTATTAGACGTGATAAGTTTGATAAAAACATTGTAATTATTACCGTATCAAAGATGCGAGAAAGATCAATGAAAAGCTCTTCCAAACAATAGAACACTTCAAGTTACTCCTACAACACACAGAAAAAATAATCAAAATCAGAAAGATGGTTATTTGCTACATTCTATAATTGTTTAAACACACATAAAAGTCCTCATAAAAACACTATGTTGAACACATCACATCGTGTTAAACACACCTTGAAAAGTACGCGATAGGACCAATTTCAAGAATGGCATGTATTTGTAGTGCTATTTTAGATACTGCACACACCTGAGTATCTTTTGGTAAAACGTGAGCTCACGGCTCTAATGACTGGTTTTTCTAGCACCATGTATTTATCAATTTCAAACTGTAATAAGAATGCAAATGTAAAAGTGATTGGCATATAATTATAGTAATAAGGGGATACAAAAGTATAGTTACTTCATATTCCGGATGTCAATGTTTCTGAAGATCACCCTGTTTGTTGTTGGATCTCCATACCTTTTTACGTCATCAACTTTGTGAATACATTATATATAGTCTGGTAATGAAACAGAGGGTTTTCAGTACGGTATTTTATGGATTGTTAATGTTAATTTAGAATACCTGTCAGAATTGAGTCCCTTTCATCTGCTATTGAATTTATCTCGTTGTACACAGCAAATTTGAAGTAGTGGTCTGGAAAGTCGTCGTCTAGTACAGCACCGGCCTGTGTATTCCTACCAAAAACCAATTTGATATCATTATCCAATGTTCTTCGCCATTTCTGTCTTCTGACAACCTAATCCATATACTTGGTATACTGAATTTTGCTGCAAGGCATTCTCGAAACATGCTTTGTCTTTAATTTATATGTTCGCCTGTATAGCAGACCCCTACAAAAGCAAATTGTTGGTTATTCGTAATAGATAATCAAATGGGTATTCAGATGGTCCTGGTACATGTGTGTAACGCATGGGTTCTTTTAGTACCTTTTAATCTAACAGTATACAACAGAATCTGGTTGGAGTCGGATCATGAACATTTGCCTACGATTTCAGTCTCTTCCATGTCAACTCCCATTTCTTGTAATGCAAGCTGGTTTAAATTTGAATTGCTATCAATTTCCTCCTGTGATGATTGTTGATGTGTACCCTCAGTGCCCGTGACCTCGTGTTGACTATTTTGATTAGGCTCTGCTGTCCTTTGTCAGTTTTTAGCATCCGTGCACGTGAATAAGCTAAGGCATTGAAATGTGCTAATTTTTGAAACTTTATGACTATAGAAAATATTATTAGTTCTCCAATTTCACTGGGGATGACTATTTCTTAGCATTAGAGAAAAGTAATTGGTAAACACAATGGATTAGCTATACGCCTATATCTCACGAGGATCCTCCTTTAGGTTCTTTTATAAAGATATAAAGATAGCAATCATTAAATAACCAATAGCTACATACCTGCACTTTTAAGTTGGGGACCACCAATTCGATCCACACTGTTGAATTGATCGAAGAGATTTTGATGAGCCATTGGATATTGGATGAATGGAATCAATGAACTTTATATACAGAATTTCTGTATCAGTAGCTTGGCATAAAATAATGTTACCTCTCCAGTTCTTTTGCATATTGATTGTGGCCTTTTTAAGGATAATAAAATCTTTAAGTGTGAGATATGTTATGATCTGTCTTTGAATTCTTCTTGCCGCTGTTGCCAGAACTTTAGCTCTCTTTGCATCTAATTCAGCTATCTGTCCAGCCCTAAGAAAATCTTGGTTTCTCTATCTGAAATATAGGTAAATTAGCTATACATACACAGTCATCCACTATATAACCAAGATGATTAGGATAGAGGGCCAAAGAGAATACAAAACAAAACATCAAAAACATACACTACACCTAAACCAAACAGACACATAATCATAAACAACAAACACATAATCATCCAACTCTAACACAATATCACAATAACCATATCATTGTGAGCAAACACAGCCAATCAACATTCATATACATATAATACATAAACGTTAAACAACTCTAGCATAATATTAGAATCATTACCTGAGTGTACGACTGTAATTTAGTTCCTGCCAAATAACAACACTGTCAATGCATGAAAAACCAATATTAATTATGTCATTAACATTGTCAATAGAATGGAATACCTTTTATAGTTATCATGCTTGCTTAGCATTAGGGTTTTAGGGTTTCAATGTAATGATCATGATCATGAGAGGAGATAATTGAGGAAAATATAATATTAGGGTTTTGAGAAATTTGATTATATGATCGTGTGTGTATTTTTTTTTATGGGCTAAAAAAAATACAAAATCCGGTATTAATATTCACTTGAATATTATATATTTTGTTTTGAAAGATATAACCACAAATTTAAGTTGATCAGCTGGTAAGATGCATTATTAGTTTAACAACAGATCAAGTGTTCGAACCCTGCTTTTCAATTTTTTACCAAAAAAACAAATTGTAATCGATGGCCACAATGTGATGACATGGCTGATAATGAATTACATGGCAATGACTAGGCAATGAGGTGGCATTATAAGTGTAACGCCTCCTATTATATATATATATATATATATATATATATATATATATATATATATATATATATATATATATATATATATATATATATATATATATATATATATAATTTTGTAAGATCACACCTGACGGCGTCAGGCACTGATCTGCACAGTTTTCCAGATTTTGTTTTTCTGCTGGAACTCTTATATTTTTGGAAAAATTTTAGAATTTTAAGTTTCCAGGAATCTGTAGACATTTATTTTGCAAGCATTATATCTTACTATGCTTTCTAGGATATAATTTTTTATATATCTAGATTTTACCGCTGATTTTATGTGAGGTTTTCTGTTTCGTTTTCTTAGTTAATTGCAGGTTATATTGGACAAGAAGATAAAGAGGAAGTTGGATGAGCATTGATTGATATTTATTTTCTTGGAGGAAGATTTAACCATGATTTCACATCGTTCATGCCGAGCAAATCAGGAGAGTACTAGTTTCTTTCTCTTTTATCATTACGTTTATACTTTTTAGGACAATTGGCGACAATGTTTAGTTTAAGTGTAGGGAGGGTAAAATAGGATACCTTAGAAACTATAACTCCACTTGATTTTTTTTAAGTAAACATGTAATAAAACTAAGAGAAATACTTGTTAGGGCAAATTTGGCACCAAAGTTAAAATTTTTTACAGCCTATAGGAGTGAAAATTTAGTCTTAATAAGCGTCTCATGGATAGGAATTATATTACTAGCATAAAAACCCTACCACTCAAAAATTTCCACCCCAAATATGTGAGGTTCGCCTTTAGATCTTTAGGAAAAAGCATTCACCTTTAATGCTTATGAGTGTACCGATAGTATACATATTCTAGAACTTGCGTTGGTGATACATCCCGAGACCGCTAGTGAGACTACATTCGTGTAGTTAGGATTTACTATATGATAAGAGGCATTATATGATCTTTGTTTTAAACCTGTTTTGCAGTTATATTGGCTACATTGGTCAAGTAATTTTCCGACACCCTTGCGATGTACTCATCTTTAGTACACGATACCCTAGTACACCCTTTAGAGCCTATCTTTTTCGAGGTTCTCATGATATTTTGGTGGATTCTGAAATATCAATGAAGAACATTGTTTACAACCCACCCCCAAATGTACACCCAAATCGTCTTAGCCTACCTTGTATGCACTCATTTTTAGTGCATTATTGTTACAACTTATATGTTTAACCCCTTTGTAAATTGTCTAATAGGTTACATGGTTGCTAAGTCGAGTCATATCTTGTAAATACAGTTTTGGGACGATTGGAACTCATGGGTAAATGTACTAGTCATTATGGAGTGAAAGGGGAAATCATTACCCCTCATATACGTTAACGTTTAAAGTACTCCAAGTGTTTTAATTTTCTTAATTTGGGTCGTTAATTAGTTACGTAAAAGTTCAAGTGTAGGGAGGATGCAAGATCCCTTTGATGTATTATTCTGGATGGTAGGGCAAGAGTGTATGAAAAAAATTGAAAAAATGAAAAAAAAATAGAAAAAGAAAAGTGACAAAAAAATATATACGGGCTACCATCCCCGTATTTTATTTATGTTTAAGTCAATATAGTGTCTTGAAAAATACAAAAAGAGTTAGTAGTTAGCAAGTTGAGTCGAGTTTTGGCTTAGCAACGCTTCATTGCACATATAATTGACTTGCCACCAGTAAAATATCCCTTTATCCAACAAATCGTATTTCCCATACCCTTACACCTAACGTTTTAACCCTTTAAAATACATTTTTGATAGTTTATCCTAGGTGCTTACGCCAAAGTGGTGGTGGTTTGATCCTTTCCCGAGCTTATGGTAATCTATGTGCTATGACAGGTAGAGAGTGTTATATTTTCCCGTTTCCATATGTGTTATATAGACTTATTACACCTGAGAGATGTGAGAATCCAAACACCTTTTGTGAGGTGTTAGTATATAATTTCCATGCTTATTTCGACTAACGTGGAACAATTGTATGTTCTAAATACTTTTATATTAATGTTAAATTACATTTAACTTGTTAATTGATTAGAATAAAAGTTCATTTGCTTGAGGACAAACAAATCCCAGGTGTAGGGATATTTGATACCTTTTTAAGGGGTCATTTAAGCCTAAAATTGTGTTAATACGATCAAATATTACCTCAAATCGTGTTTTTTTTGTATTTTAGGTACTTGGGACGAGAATTCTGGAATTTGGCGCTTTTTGGACGAATTTGGACGATAAAGTAAAGAAAACAACAAAGTCACGAAAAACCTGTCATAAAAGAAGACATGACGGCATCAGCTTATGCATTGTGACGCCGTCAACCCTTTATTTTGAAGCTAAAAGAATTTACACACGTTCCTTCATAAATAATTCAAGGATCTACACATGCCGGCGTCAGGTGTATTGTGGAGAAGGACGTCACGTGTTGAGATTACAAGTGACGGTGTCAGGGCTTACTTAGTGACGCCGTCAGAATGGCGACTTGCACAAGACGAAACCCTAATGGCGGCGAGCTGACAGCGTCAGGACCTATAACCTGACGCCATTACACATGTAAATCTATATATAGTTTTCTATTTTTATTCATTAAGTGTGAAACTTTTAAAGACCAAAACCATAGACGAATTTTACAGTGTTTGTAAGGCTTTTGCAGCCTCTTTCATCCATGTTTTATTGAAGATAAGTATTCCCTTTAATAATTCAATATGTCTATGTGTTGTTTGATTATGTGTTTATCTTTTTTTCTCTTTAACATGCTAGCTTAAATTCCCTTGTGTTTGCTTAGATCTAATGAAACCTATTTATTAATTATTGATGCGTTGTCTATTGTTTAGTTGATTGCTTCTCGTTAGGCTAAGAAAACTGGCTGACTTCTTTTGTGTAACTAGGTTGAACGTCTTAGAAAACGTAATCATATCGTGCAATATAGGTTTTTCTCATTGCATTTAGTGCATGAATTGACGTTTATGATCCTATGATTGCTTAATTGACTTAAGGTTATAGGTGAAATTAATATTCATAGAGTTGAGGAATTTAGCACACCCCCACGATTGCTATTAAGGAATACAACGATTCAACTGAAACAAACGACGTGACAATTCAACAAATCAATAAAAGAATAATATGGAGTAGTGAAATCTATGTAAACACATTTGTCTCACCATAAGAAGTTCACCACTTTGTTTTTCTTGCTATTTTAATTTTAGTTTTATAAAAGTAGCTTTTGGGTTAGTTGGATAGCAACTAATTCCGCCGTTCCCTTCAAAACCGAGATTTAAATTGCTTTCTAAAAACATAAAAATACAAAAATAATCATCCCTCACTTTTAGACTTAATTCGACATACACTTCAACCTAACAACACTATTCCCCTAGAGAACGATCAATCCCCCGGACTTACCTATAGTAAACTACAACGATCAGGTACACTGCCTGGAGGGTTTCAAAACTTCTTAAGATCCCTTGAGAAGTAAAACTCCTTGTGAGGTTGCAATACCACGCATCACCTCATCTCAATAGTTCAAACTCCCAAATTGACAATTCGAATAGGAGAGTCAACTCAGTAACTCAAAATTCAACACCTTTGTCTTTTGCTGGTCAAAGGACAAACCTCTCAAGTGTCCCTATGAGTATAGGACCCATCCGCATATTCTACAAGACTCGATTGTGTCAACAGTTTATTGATGGGACCTATCCTAAGGCTGCTGATGGTTATAACTACGCTCACGACCCTAATAACTTACGTGCTCCACCTCTAAATTGGCAGGAGAATGTGAATAATAATATAGGAGGAAGAAGAAATGGTAATGGAAATTGGAATGAGGATCGGGGGAGGATTGGTCAAAAGGGTATTTGTTGGAGGTTTTCTAATGGGGAAGAATGCCCATATGAAGACCATCGTAGCTATATTCATGATGCTACTACGTTCAACGTTGGTGGAGCCATGCACTTGGGACGAGCAAGAGAAAGTTTTGTGATCAATATCAAGACTTTGGTTGACCAGGGTCAAAGTCAAATTGTAGGCAGGGCTGTCCAAGTTAGAACTGCTAACAGTGATCAAGATGTTTTACGAACTTCTGTGAAGGGTACTTACTGGAAAACTAAAATTTTCAATCAATGGGAAACGATCGGGCACTGTGTGTTTGCAGATAAATGTAACTATGCTCATGGGCTTGCAGGTATTTCTCCATTTTTACTTTTGTTTTAGTCATAGAGTATGTATTGAATGCTGATGGAAATTAAAGAAGGGAACACACCAGAGGTTCCATTTTTGGCTAACAGCGTGAATTATAGATTGGGATATTTTCTTACTTATAACATGTATTCGGAACGGGCTGTTCTTATTAAGTCTATTTCAAATTTAAGCTCGAATGATCACAAGCGAATAAGGTATAAGAACGCACATGAAGCTGCAAGGAAAGACGTTTAACGAGTGTTTGGCGTACTAAAGAGTCAATGGGATGTTCTAGCAATTCCCGCACTGTTGCGAAGTTTTGGAAGAGTTAGGAAATTGATGTACACTTGCATCGTATTACATAATATGATTATACAAGACCAAGGGACGGCATTGCCGACTATTTTCCGGAGAAAGTACATCGTGAAGATGATCCCGTACGATCGGAAGAAAGTTGTTAGAACTTATAAGATAGATACACATCAAACAAAGTCATCTTCATTTTAAAGCAGATTTAGTGGAACACGTTTGGCAACGAACAAATTAAGAAGCGATTTAGTTTTTATCGTATTGTTTTTTAATTTATTTGAATTATATTGTAATGTTTATTTAACTAGATGAGTAACCGTGCATAGCAACGAAATTTTATAGTGATAGGTAGTTTTAGTAATAAGTTTGACCCGGGTGGTTCAACTGGTTAAACCGTTCCGATCGAAAAACATGTCAATTTAAACAGGGTCAACCCGACGGGTTGGATCAAAAACAGGGTAAAATTAAACCGAGTCAACCCGCTGATTTTGAAGCGTCCCGGCTCAACTTTGTTTTTGATGTGTATTAATAGTTTCCTTTTGAAACATAGGTTTCAACATTTCTTTTTTTAGTTTCAACATTTCATTTATTGTGATGTTTTAAGTTTTTTCTTACCTAATATAAAATTTTCAACATTTCACATATTAACTTTTTCACTTTTCCACATTGACCATTTTGCTTTTACCAGATGAGTACCCGTGCATAGCAACGAGATTTTATAGCAACAGATCGTGTAGTGATAAAAAAGTTTATGGGTTATAAATGAAAAATAATAAAACTTTGATGATTTGGGGATTAAACATAATGTTTTGAAACTCGGTTTGACCCGGGTGGTTCAACCGGTTGAACCATTCCGATCGAAAAACAGTTCGATTTAAACCGAGTCAACCCGACGGGTTGGGTCAGAAACGAGTAAATTAAACTGGGTCAGTCCGCCGGGTTTGAAGCGTCGCGGGTCAACCCGGTTTTTTATGTGTATTACTAGTTTCCTTTTGAAATCTATGTTTTCAATATATCCTTTTTTAGTTTCAACTTTTCACTTTTTTACTTTTTGATTTTCCTTTATATATAGTATAGCAAGGTACCCGCGCGTTGCGGCGGTGGGTACCCTGTGACGATTAACCGGAGAAATAGGTCTCGATGAGACTTGATTCATCAGTTTGTATCAGTTTCAATAGGTCCTCTCTGGTTCTTTTTCGGATGGTTTTTATTGGTTAGCCGAACCGGTGGCGACACCGGTTCCCGGTTGAACCCGTTGGTCCAGTCTGATTTTCAAAACTATATGTAACATCAACTTGTTAGCTTGTATGAAGCTTTGTGTTTTATTAATTTGTATAAGGTGTATAATAACATGTACTTTTCATTTTAGGGTGTTTTAAAAATAACATTAATTAGTGTATTTAATTATTTTATATTTTGGATTATGTTGTACCTTGTTTAAATTGTATATTATGAAAATTATTGTACTTTTTAGTAATGGGGTGTTTTAATTGGTTGTTTTTAATTTGGTAGATATGCTTTTAATTTGTTGTACAATGTGAATAAATGATTATACTTTTAAGCAGTGTCGTAGCTGAGTTAGCGGAGGCCCTGTGCAAAAAATTTCATGACGCCCAAACATGATGATGAAAAATTTATTATTAACATTTTGAAGTTGGAAGTATATTTTGACATTTTGAAGTTGGAAGTATATTTTGACTTTTAATGAGTTCTTCGTACTCTAGACCACTTTAATATGATATTTAGAGCATAATTTCATGTATCGTTAACATTTTGAAGTTGGAAGTATACAGCTATGCTTTTAAGTAATGAGGTGTTTTAATAAGAGTACTTATTAGACTATATATTTGTTTCACCTTGACTTTCAACATTCCACTTTTTAATATTTGACAATTTTTCTTCTATATGTAGTATAGATTACGAACAAAATTTTAATTTTATAAAAAAGTTAGGGTCATCGTTGTGGTCACCGTTAGCAAATTGTGGATGGGTGTGGTATTAGAGAGAGAAAGCTGATGTAGTGCCAATGATAATGGTAACCGTAACTTTTTTTTAGAAAGGCTAATGGTAACCGTAATTATTACGGTCACCCCTGCCACATCATTGCCACATAATCACCACCTCAGATTTCTTTCTCAAAAACTATACCCCCAACTATAATTTGCGACGGCCGCAATCACAACCAAAAAAACATACACCACCAAAAAAAAAAAAAAAAAATCGGTTGGGATGCCAACCATAATATGTTACACTCGGCTGGCAAATGTTGTGCTAGGGGGACGACCGGTTGAAAGGCTCTATTGATTAGGGACTCAACGGAGCCGTTAGCATTGGCTTTATGTTGTCGAGGTATAGTTGGGTTATAGCTATGTTTGACAAAAGTAGCTGTGAGCAGTAGCCACAGCTTATAAAGAAGCATTTGAAAAATGAGCTTTTCTAAAAAAATAGCAAAGCTCACAGCTCTCATGCCAAAGGAACACTAAAATTCAAAAAGCTCATTGCTTCAAAAAGCTTTGCGCCAAACATAGCCTATATGACTATAGAAACGTTTACGGTTGTTATCGAAAAGATTTACATGTGAAGACACAAACAGAGTTAGGGGCCAAAGGTGTAATAAACATAGTAAAAGGTCCAGTTGGTGACATCTCAAGTCCTTTAAAGTTTAGTTTTCTTGAGACAAAAGCCACCTAAAATAGTGACACTCGCAATATAACATCTTCTTGGCTTCTCTATCAAAAAAATTAAAACCCTAAAAAGAAAGTAAGGAAAAATGAGTAGCATAGGAACAGGATACGATCTATCAGTAACGACATTCTCACCAGACGGAAGAGTATTTCAGATCGAGTACGCTGCAAAAGCAGTTGATAACAGTGGTACTGTTGTCGGTATCAAATGCAAAGACGGAATTGTTATTGTTAGTTTATTTTTTCTTATTATTATTTTTTATTTTTATAAAAAAAATTTGAAGAAGGTTATTTTTATAATTAATGAATTGTAATTGTAAAATAGGGAGTTGAGAAGCTGATTGCTTCGAAGATGATGTTGCCTGGATCTAACCGGAGGATTCATTCCGTTCATCGTCATTCCGGCATGGTACTATTCTTTCTTTCTAATTAGTTTTTATTACAGTAAATAAATTACTCTTTGGATGGAGTAATATTTTATAAACAAAAGCTGTTAATACTCCAAAGACTAGTATTTTTTCTTGTATAGATTTTATTTTTCAAAGGATTTAGGTTGAATTAGGGGGGGTTGTTTAAGCTTATTTGTGGCTTATGAGCTTATTTTGATACTTGTGGGTTTATATAAGTCCAACAATCTTAAAATAAGCCGGAATATTGAGGCTTATGAAATATAAGCTGAAATCAAATAAGCTCATAAGCTCACATATAAGCTTAAACAAACACCCCCTAGATAAGCACTTTAAATAACAAGCTTTCTATTCTGCTTAGTTTATCTCAAAATAAGCTCCATACACAGGCTCTAATGACCATTATATTTCATCTAGTTGGGTTTTAGAGGGTGTTTGGGATTGCTTATTTGTGATTTTTGAATATACATACTGCTTCCGCTTTTATTGGGCCAAAATAAACACTTTCAAATAAGCAACGTATTTCAAAGTTTTAATTTTAACATGACAGTAAGTCCTGAAATTCAAACTTAAAAACCTTTAAACAATTGCACATATTTCGTTTTATTGTTTAAAGATTCGTTTGACGTTTATATGAATTTCAGTTCACTTAGTTGTAGCACATGCAAATCTTAACGCTATTCCATTAACTGTTTTTTTTAAGCTGCTTATTTGTTTTTGTTTGTTATTATGTGAATAATATGACTTAGAAGGTGTTATAATGGATGTTATTTGATACAGGGTGTAGCTGGATTAGCTGCAGATGGGAGGCAGATTGTTGCAAGAGCTAAATCTGAAGCCCATAACTATGAAAGGTTGTCTCCCTTCCCATTTTGTTTTTTGTTACTCAATATGCCATTAGTCGGGTTTTGGATAGTCTTTTAAGGATGGTATGGGTGTATATATGTGAGAGTTAGTATTGCATATGTTTAAGCTTATTAATTGTTTGGTGCTTATGCAAAGCTAAGTACATTGTGATGCACAAATGCAAAAATGGTTCAATTGTTATATAGGGAGTAGATATAAATAGTAGCTTCTGCCTCTTGTTAAGGATGGTTACCTTTGGCATAAGGTCTGTATAAGGCGTGTGATCAAGTCCCTCATACGACTAAAGTATAAGACTCTGAGGTATGAGTGAGTTTGCCAATTAAAAGAGGATATATGTATATTGCAGAATACAAAAAGGAGCAAGTGGTGGAATATCCATAAAAAATCATATTAGAGTATGTGATTTCATTGTCTGACTTATGGTTAACATCTACTGTTAAACCAAACAAAACAATCGTCAAAATTTTACAGTGTCAATCATAAATTATGTTGTGAATTTGTTCTTGTAAAAGGTTACTTTATAGGCAAATGCACTTGTATTTATGATGAATAGCATTGTGGTATGCATCTCACATGTCTATCTAATACAAGCATCTATATATCCTTACGTTAGTCTATGCTATTTAGAACAATGTGAAGTATCAGTCTGTTTCTTGTACTTTCATAACTGATAATAGTTACATTTTGACATTGAGCAATAAATAGAATGATGGACTAGGTTAATCCTGTCTATAATTGGCAGTGAAAGATGAATTATGCTTGTCTATGAGATGTTAGAAAGTACTTGTGAGCCTTTTGTGTTGATGCTTGGTGTTTTGATTATCTTAACATTAGATGATTTGTACTTTGAAATGCATGCCACTAACCTCGGGACATCAGAATAATACATGTAGTCATTACATAGATAGGTTCTTGCTGACAAATACTTTTGCTGATTTTGCAGTACTTATGGTGAACCCATTCCAGTTAAAGAACTTGCTGAGCGTGTTGCTAGTTATGTGCATCTCTGCACACTTTATTGGTGGCTCAGGTTTGTGGAGATATATATAATACGTTCAAATTTGCAAGCGTTTCTTCAACATCCTTATTAGTATATTGTTACATAATAGTATGTATTCTAAAAGTAGTGTTTGTGCTGCAGACCATTTGGATCTGGGGTTATCCTTGGAGGTTATGACCGTGATGGCCCTCAACTGTACATGGTTGAACCTTCTGGTGTTTCCTATGTGAGTTTCCGTTCTCTTGGTAGACCCATTTACCCGTTTGAGTGGCCTGGGAACTATAAAAACACCCTCAGTATAGTAGTCAAGAAATTTGCTTATTTCAATGATTGTTTTTTTCTTTTCTTGTAGAGATACTTTGGTGCCGCAATTGGAAAAGGCAGGCAGGCTGCTAAAACGTAAGTAAACTCAGGTTTCTTGTTCTAATTTGTTCTGTTGAGATGTCATTTCTTATGTTGAGATGTCATTTCTTATGTTCTAAGAAGATATACCTCAAGTGAACTAAGTTGTCATCGTTAGTAACTTAGTATGTTCATATTACTCATGTGATGACAATAAGTTATCTTAACAATTAATTAAAAAAAGTGATATGTGAGTATATGACATAAGGTAAATATGTAGTAAGATTGCTTTCAGAAATAATAGTGTAATCTAGTTTAAACTAACAAACGTAGAATGACTTGTTTACTTTACCACGGTTTGAGATTTCATATGAGGGTCAGGACTGATAATACCATCATCTTATTGCTTACAACCATAGTTTATTTCTAATATTATGCACAACGGTGGTTCATTTTGCAGAAGAATGCATTTCCTTCATGTTATCCCCTCTCCTCCTTTCTGCTGACAAATCGTTTTTTAACTGTACCCATCAAATTAATATATATCAAGCAGTTGAGGGAAAATACAACAACATTTTGAATCTTAATTGCTAGGCCATCAGAAAATTGTAGTTCAATAACTGGAGTTCGACTTGCCAGGCCTCTTGTAATTACTTGCATGTTTATGTTGGATGAATTATTCTCTTTTTTGCTGCTTTGTTGCATGTATCATTAGCTCTTATTTACTATGGAATATGATACTTGAACAACATATAAATCAACATGTCCAAGTTGAACTTCTGTATGGCATGGTTATAACTTGTACTGTAATGGTCATCACATTACTGTACTAAGGGAGATATGTTCGTTATTTTTGTTTGAATTATGGGGTCGTTTGGACATGCTAATCGAGTAGATTGTTCTGATTGTTTGCGTTTAGCGGGAGTTTTTTCTGTTGATAAGTGGTTCAGTGAAAGGTTATGTAGGGTCGTCAGGGTTCATAATTGTCATCTATTGCATGGGTTATCTTTGATACTAATTGGAGTGCAATCATTTTATTACAGCGAGATTGAAAAGTTGAAGCTTTCTGAGATGACCTGCCGTCAAGGAGTTATTGAAGTAGCAAAAATGTGAGTACTCTTTTCTTAATTTTAAAATGTTGAATACTCTTGCATGGATATAGAGATAAAATGGGAAAAATACCTGAAGCAAAGCTACACACTGGCCTGTGTAACATGCCCTCCCCTCTCATAATATATCTGTTACCTATGATTTTGTTTTCTCTGCTATTTATTTTAACCCCTGGTAGTATTTGCTGCAATTGGTTGTCCTGCCCAGTGCCCTCTCATAATAGTATTTGCATTTTGTAGAAATAGTTAGATATTATAAACAATATCTGTATGTTTGCAATTGAGTGTTAAGTTAGGGAATAGCAATATTCGATGCATATAGAACAAATTGAACGATTGAGCTTTAGTTGGATCAAGGCATGGTTTGCCGTTCAACCACCATAGCTGTGCTGATCTGACAACATTTTATTATTAGGACAATCTTCTCTGACATATAACGGTATACTGTTGTTAATAGCGCAGTTTGTTATTGGTCGATCGCATTAAGCTAACGCTCTATTGTTGCTGTGTTTCTCACTTTCTTGTTTGTTACAAGTCTTTCACACGCTGCTTGGTTACTAAACAAAGGAATCTGTAGGTTTTCTTAACAAACATAATTTAGTGTTATGCTCTCCAGATCAAAGTATATGGTGTTTTTATCCATCTTTGAGATCGAAGTCACAAAATGGTCTAAAGCAACAAGTTTATTCGACTACTTACAATGGTTATGTATTGTCATATTTTCTTACACTAGTAAACAGCCAACATGTTTTTTTATGAGCTTTTTGTGAGAAAACTGCTGCAGATTTTGACATACCTCTAACCGGGGTTATACTGTAGATGTCAATGATTTGTTCTCTGAATGCAGAATGTCACCTCAAAATATTTGTCTATTATATTGAATTTCATCCTAAATGATCACAGCTCTTATCATAGCTACATTTCTTGTTTGTTTGTCTTTACTACTTCTCATGATGCTGTTTGCTTTCTACAGTTGTATTTATATAAAATAAAAAATCATCTTTTGATCATTTTTGTTTGGGATCCAGAATAAAACTGAAATAAACAATCATTAAAACGATTTTGTCTTCTTGATGTAAAAAACAAGGGCTTTATTGGGATATCATGACAAGATATGTTTTTCCTTCCTTGTTTGGTAAATGTTTTGTTTGACATTGAGGATCAGATACAATGCATTAGTGCATATGTTTTCAAAGCAAGAAGTACTTTTTCTATTTCAGTATTTATTTATGAATCGAAATTGTTTTGGTTAACGCTCTTGATGTATCCTAGGTTTAAACACTTTCTCTTTTCCTAATGTTGGCAGCATATAGAATTTGTTTTGGTTAACTGAATCTATGTGAGGTCATAGATATAAACACTTCTTTTATCAATCAATAATTATTACGTTTTGATCTTGGTAATCAGAATCTATGGAGTACATGACGAGGCAAAGGACAAGACATTCGAATTGGAGATGAGTTGGGTTTGTGATGAATCAAACCGCCTGCACCAAAAGGTTAATTTTTCTATCTACTACTATCATGTTTCACATCAAGCATTGAAGCGCAAAATCTTGTTTTCTTTGAGCTTCTTTGCAACCTGCTACTCATTAAGAAGTAGCATGACAAGTAGAGAAGGACAAATAAATTTAAACTTTTCTTGCTTAGGATTCTACTCACATCAAGGTGTTAGTCTGAAAAGCTTGGCAATAGATGCAAGTTAATGTTATACAAGCATGGCCTCATATATAGTCTATTTTGGTATCTCACTGTAGCACTAGTTGGTATCAACTCCTAGTGGTCTATATGTCTAGAATTAAGAGTAGGCAAAAACATGTGTGGTTAAACTATCTTGTAGAATTCACAAGCTGTATGGGTGGAAATTAGACAACAGATAAAATAAAGGGTTTGTGTTATACAGTTAATTTTGTTATAGATCGGACTCAGGTGTCTTGTTCTACAAGCACTTTTGTATCTCTTTTAAATGTTTTGGAAATCATTAATGCGATAAAACATATGAAAAACTACAGAAGAGAGCCAGCTATTTTCTTGTTTGTTCAGCTCAACCTGTTTTATTTTCCTTTCTGCTATATATGCTTAGACCGACTCAACCCTACTTAGGTGGAAACAAAATCCAAATTGACCCATTCATAAGTAAATGTGTTTCATCATCGAAATGGACCAATGTGCTCGCATTATTATTATTATTATTTGATTCCCAGATTAAATAGCGTACCTTGCATGTCATTATCTGTAGGTACCAGAAGCACTTTTGGAGGAAGCGAAAGAGGCAGCTAAATTAGCATTGGAAGAAATGGACGCTGATTAATCTCTCTTTATATGTATTGTCTGATTCCAGATTTGTTGCTCAGTAACTTCATGACCCAGCATATTTATGTTTGGTTGCAGTTAATGTTCTAAGATTGTAACATTTAAGCTCCATCAGAATCCTTGAAAATGTTTCATTGAACTTTTTTTTCAGCTCACCAGTCGATATCAGAATGTTCTAGTAAGTTTGTTTTCTATTATGATCAATCGTCGTACTTTCAATCAGATAGCTGGCGATTATTTTGCTTACATCACTTGTACCCTCCTGAGTCGACGTTACCTGATGTCAAAACGACAGCAAACGCCACGTAACAGAATGTATATAAGAGAATTTTAATTGAAACTTAAATACTACTATTAGATTTAAGCAAAAGAATGTACTTGGACAGGAACTGCATACCATTTCAAATCAAAACATATTATCCAAACAAGAATGCAACCTTTTTCAAACCAAAACTTATTATACAGACGAGTGTAACCTTTTTCAGATCAAAACTTATTACACAGACGAGTCTAACCTTTTTCAAACCAAATAAGTGATCCGTCCCCAAAATAATTCTCTTATAAAAAAGAATGTAGTTCAAAAAAAGCATGAACATGAAGTTGATAACAACCCAAGACAAATAATTTGAGAAACACACACACACACACACACACATATATATATATATATATATATATATATATATATATATATATATATATATATATATATATATATATATATATATATATATATATATATATATTTTATATAATTTATATTATTCATATTATTATCTTTTTATTTAATATAGAACGACAATTTTAATTAGCTCACAATATTTAAACACATGTGAACCAGACTGGTTCTTAGGACGGGGCCAAATCCATAGAACCGATGATACCAAAAGAAAGAGTATGAAAAAACGAGTGCAAGGGATTTGGCCCTGACCAAGAACCGGTCCGGTTCACCATCAACCGGCCGGCCCAAACTTAAATCGGTTAGTATACTATAAATTAGAAGAAAAAAAAATTAAAACAAATTTGGCATATTGACCCGAGTTCGAGGCGCCAGACCTAACCCGAGTTCGGGCCCAGCTTGCCCCTTTTGGTTTTTTAAAAAAAAAAAAAAAAAAAAAAAAAAAAAAATTGCATCGTTGGTCATGGACTAACGATGCAAATATTTTCTCTCGCGCCAGGAGATAACGGAGAAGTAATTTGCAACGCAAGTCTTCATTGGCTGACTTTACTAGCGGAAGGTTGTATGTTGGCTAACTTTAGTCATGGACTAACGATGCAAATATTTTTTCTCGCGTTAAGAGATAACGGAGAAATAATTTTCAGCGTTAGTCCTCAATGCTGACTTTACTAACGGAAGGATGTATGGTGGATAACTTTACTAACGGAGGGATGTAAATGTTTCAACTTACCGACCGGGGATGTATTGTGTTACACATACTAAACCATAGGAATGTATTTTAGACTTTACTCATAAATAAATAATTAAAATTATTTAATTCGGGTTATTCAGTTCGGTTTTTAGTTAGTTTAATCTAATTTGAATTTGGTTCGGTTTTGTTTTACCAAAACTTATTTTAAATGAATTGTATAAACGAAAAACCCGATAACCGAACCGATGAACACCCCGAACCTAAGCAATTCTTATAAATTGCAAATTTGCAAGTTATGTAAAGTGGGCTGGCCCATTACAGTCTCACTTAACATTGTTTGATTTGTGATAGTTGTGTTAATTGTTGCATCTGGACTCTAGAGTCGATCAATCAAAAGAGAAAATAATACCATATTCTTTAAGAGGGTTAATGACGTATCTTAACAAAGTCATCAAAATATAAGTATAAAACACACACATACATTTCGGACTTGCATATATCGTGTATTTACATGGATCACAAATGATTTTATAAACAGCTACTTGTATACTCTGGTCCATTCACAGATCCAGTGACCATCTCTAAAGTAGAATAGTAACAATTAGAATATGAGCCAATTCAAAGAAAACTGGTTTCACTTTGAAAAAAAAGGATTATTAGACAAAAATGTTACTAAAGTTTGCCAAAAAGTGCGATTTGGTTACTAAAGTTTTTTTGGTTACAAAGAGGTTAAGCACCATAGTTTAAAGTTTTGTAACCAAAAAAACTTTAGTAACCAAATCGCAGTTTTTGGCAAACTTTAGTAACATTTTTGTCTAATAACCCGAACAAAAATTCCTTTGGAAAAACGGAAAAAAAAGTTGTAACAATTAAATTCCACGAAAAAAAGATATAAGGGTGCGTTTGGTATGAGGCTTTTAATCAGCAGTAATGGACTCAAAGTAAAAAAACTTTGTTTGTTATGTATTCGTGGGTTTTAAAATAAGGCTTCACACCCTTAAAAGTGGGTTTTTCAAAATCCTGATGAAGAGCCCAGGTTTTAACATATCTTTGCTGCCAAAAAAATTTCAACCACTAGTTTTATGTTCCTTCTGTATTCTTCTCTTAAATGGTTTTGTCCTCATACGACAGAGCAGGACCCACAGCTAAGAATGAGTTACAAAATCTGTAAGAAACCAAACATGAATTTTGATATAAAAATAACTAATCCTAAACTGCCCGGTTATAACCCTAAGCCTACAGTGAATTTTTACTTTGTACCAAACACACCCTAAATAGATAAAGTCATCAATGTCTTTGCAAATCAGCTGTACGAATTAAAAAAAATTATTTATCAAACATCACCTTTATGATCGTATCAATTAAGCTGTTTTCCATCTCTTTAGATAACCTTACATAACAAAAAATAGGAAAACTGTTAGGTGTATAAAACTTTGTCTAAAATCATGCCTAACAATATAATTGCAACACATGGCAAAATGAAAGGTTGAGATAACCATTATATGTGTCAATCTTTATATGAATTAGGCACATGAGTTAATTTTCTCTATCATTGCTCAAAAAAGTATTGATAAAGTTCGAGGTATTTTTGTGACTCAAGATGACACTTGTTTTCATCTTATCTTAACTTTGTGACATATTGCCAAAATATGACACATTTATGTGAAGTACTTGTATTCTCATTTTGTAATGCAGTTTGTGTCGGAGATGTCTGTTCTTCTTGACACTTTACACTATTAACAATTAGTCATTCCTTTTTGTCTTCCTTTTGGCAAAATTCTTCCTCAATTTTTAACCAAAATTATTGAAAAAGTTTAGAAAATTTCTCGTTGAATTATGTATATTTTGACATCCATTTCGTTCAATATTGAAAGTTTCCGACAGTTCTGGTATTACCATTTTCAACATAACGATAAGATCAGGTAACATTGAGATTGTTTACGATTCATTGCGAAATCATTTTTAAAAACGTTTGTCAGTCTGTATCCTACTTGAATAACAATCGTAATATATCGCAATACATTCGCAATAAGAAATAAAACAAAACAATAATATATATGTGAAAAAACATTTACTCAAATCACAATAGTGTTTTTCGTGGTGAAATATTCAGTGGTGAAATGAGAAAGTAAAGAAAGATTGTAAAATTTTAAAAGTAGAAAAAAGACATCGAAATGCAATAAAAATGATAAAATGATTAGGATGATAGTTATCAAAATTGGTGGGAACATAATTTCATAATGTGTCTACATGTGGCAAAGTCATGTTTCGTGTTATAGTCACCGAATTCGCGATTGGAAAGACAAATCACGGAAATCGGTAGTACAATGTTATGAAGGTAATCTTAACATTTAAAAAATTATAGTTTTAACAATATAATACAAAGCTGAATAAAGTTGATAATAAGTATCATCTTAGGTAAAAAATGTAGTTTTCTTTATGACCGTAGTGTTTTAAGAAAAAAAAATTTAAAAATGAGTAGTCTTGGAAGTATTTAAAACAATATGTTATGTTTGAAAATCATTGCCTTTGATGCCACGTTAGATAAACTATTGATAAATTAAAAGTCATCGTCAATTACAAATTTCCATCGCTTGTTCTATACCAATACTATACATTATACACCATAATATCTGATTATCTCTTTTATTGTTGATGATTCATGTTACATAATTTTAAGTTTTAATGTTAAAAAAAATATGGTGGTAAATAATACACAGATGTTAGTGAAATTAATCATGTAAATTAAGATATTTTGTTTGTTATGTTAAAAGAATCATACGTACACAAATCCTTGCAATGGATGACAAGCGCAAAAGAAAACATAAATTTTTGGATTAGGTGACAGTTTGATGTCGGTTCGATGAACGTAGCATACATACTTTCTTATGAACTGTCCGATAGTTATGGTTTTCATATTGTTCCTTAAATTGTGTTTATTATTGAAGTTAGTTGATCGTATTGGTTGTGATGGTAGCATGAGGTGGTTTGTTCCTCTAAGTGATGATGTTAAAACCGAACACATAAAATTCCTCTAGTTGAAACATCGTTCCTAGAGGAGACTATGAGGATGATGGATGGTGGAAAACTCATTACTAATGAGCTTTAAGGGAATTTTTAAAGCGAAAAAGATAATAATTGTATATTACTTTAAATACTTTTGAGAGTGCATACTTTGTTAAGTACCTTTTAGAATGAGTAATACTAGACCCTCTCACAAAATTTATACAAAAAATTCACTCGTTGAAGTGTCAGTTGGTGATTGATGCATTTTGTAGCAGTTTTTCTCTATTTTTTTTTATTAAACCAATCACCCGCTGACACGTCGGAGAGTAAATTTTTTGTATGAATTTTATGAGTACGTCTAACATTTCTCTTTTAAAATACCATGATCAACTAAAAAAATTCCACAAAAATGCAAATATCCTTTTGGAATGGCAAAACCACACACCGTATATTATCTGAAAGGAGACATGAACGCTTTACAATTCGGGAGAGAAACGCCTTAATCGCAATTCGCACACCTTGATCTCCAAGTTTCCAACCACTAGGCCAACTCCCATAAAAGAATAAAAATCATGTCTGCAATCTTTGTAAAACTTTAAATATACAAAATTACAAATACATGCTTTACTTTTTATACCTTTTAGAGTACTAGTAATTTACTAAAGATAACAGCTAAATGAGGAATTTGACTAAAAATGATGAAATTATAAAGATTTTTAGTCTCGTACCAAGAAGTCGTGAAATTACTAAAAATATATGTATATGTGCATTTGTGAGTGTATGTACGTATGAAAATGCCTTGCTTTAATTGGGCAAAAACTTGAATGCAATTTATTGATTATAAATGCAGTTTACTTGTTTTTTAAGTTTGACATAGACGAGAATCGACATTTTCGGTTATCATTTAAAACTAACAAACCTCTGTGTATATGATATGTAAAAATTTGTCAAAACATATAATCTTCGGTTATCATGTAAAAATTCGTACCAAGAAGTCATGTTTCATTAGTTTTGAAGGATTTGCTTAAAAAGGTCCATTGGGCATATATTATAGTCAAAGTCAATAGATGTTGGTAGAAGGTAAACAAAATGAATATTCAACAAGGAATTCTCTATATCTATTATTTGCCTTGAGGCACATTTAAATAATGTTTACTTTGGGCTTCATGTGTGGGCTTATTTTTGGAGCCCAAGTTTCTATGTTGCCGGTTTAAGTCTATATTAAAATTCCCGAATATGTTATTTTTATTCCATCGCTTGCACTTTGTGTTTCCCAACATTTTCTGATCGTCTTTGCTGTATCAACCTTTTGGCTCTTGAGGTGGGTTTTTTTTGTAGTCGTTGTTGTTGTTCTATTTTTCTTTATGGCGACCGATGCTTCTTGCGTATATTCGTGGGTTTTGTTAGGTGTATGTGGTTTTTTATATTTTTGGTTGTTGGTATGTGTATGCCTGCGTCTATCTGCCTAGCAGTTTTTAGGATTATGTAGTTTAGTTTGTAGTCTTTGGTTTGTTCTTGTGTTTTGTTACATTAAAGCTGTGCGACATGAGAAATAAAAGAAAAGCTGTATTGAATAATATGGCAAGAGATATGCCGATGGATGGCTTGCATTCCTTGGCTTGTGATAGTGCTTCCAATTACCAGCCTGCTACTTCTGTATCTCATGGCATTTTGGAGGGGTCCAGTGGTCAGTATACCGGTCTGACTGTCATGTATGATGTTGCTTCTTCAGGCAGTATTGTTGCTCGTGGTTTAGACTGTTTTCACTCGAATGTTGTTTTAACTGCTGCACTTGGAAGTCCCGCACCAGCGTTAGAAACACCCGGTCACGCTGCCCAGCAGGTTTGTCTCATGCCTGTTCAAAGCATGATGCCGGCGCATGTGAATGCTGTGAGCCAGTTACCTGCGCAAGCGATAAAAGTTGATGGGTTAGTATCGACATTTACAGCTGCTAATATTATGCCAGACCCTCTTCGCTGTCATGAGTCTCGATTAACTTCTGAAGGTTGGTTGGTTATTTTTATATTTTTGTGCTACTTTATTTTATTTACCATATGACTACGTGTAACAACTGTATTTTCTGACCGTAGGTTCGGACGCTGTTCCCACACAACTTCTTCATAATACAATTCGTGAGTATGCTCCTATGGTTTTAGATTTCTCGGCTGGGGAGGTAGTTCAAAATCACGTGCCCGCCGAATGTATGTTGGATCCGCAGTAAATATTTATGGCACTTTAATTGATGTTCTATATAGTGTATTACATTATGTATTCTTCTTATGTGTATGCTTTAATTGTGACAGCTTCATCTAATGGTCAGCCTACTTTATCACGAGCTAGAATGCCTACTAGAAGGAGAAGCCGCGCACGTAATATGCATGTTTATTTTTATTATGTATCGACCAGTACTGTTTATAATTTCTATTTGTGTGTTATTGTTAATCTATCCTATATGTTTTTATTAGGTGGGATGCGAGCGGCTTTTAATCGACAACATGCGCAGGCTGGTATGCTTCTTATACTTGACAAACTAATAATTGGTTTGCAAATGCAGAATTTGTTTTGGTGTCTATTAACGGGCTTACACTCGGTATATAATTGTCACTGCATTCGTCATTTATAACAAACAGTTATTATATACCTTTTTTCCTGGTAAAATGCCATTACTCCGACGTGGCACATACAGAATTTGTTTGATCAATACATCTATTTAACATTTAATCAAATCTAAGCTTCTCTGGGTTTTCGGCCAACAAGTTTTTCCGCAGGGGCTTTAATTATTGTCATGTTCATTAATATTTGGCTAATATATTCATATAATGTGACTATATATGACGTGAAAACTTTTTCTTATTGGGAGTTATGGGAATGGTCGGCCTCACTTATGGTTTTTGGTTTGTCTGATTATATATCCTGTCTTTACATATGTTTTTACAGGCCACTCACATATGGAGGACGTGAATGCAACACCAGCACAGGGACCTCTTGCTCCCCCAGAGCGTCGAGGTTGTTTTTTATTTCTTTCTTTCTTATTTTCCTGTTTATATATACATTCAGGATATAGGTTTTTTCAATATTTCTTTGCTTTATCTGTTCACAGGTGCACCTTTGGATTATAAGCGATTTGGTTCATGTGACAAAGTATGTCAACATTGTGGTGCCCTGTTTTGGTTAGAAGAAAGACGGACCGGAATGCCAGCATCTGCGGCGCCACAGTATCAGAAGTGTTGTGCTGGCGGCCGCGTTGTTTTGCGAGCGTACGGAGAATATCCGGCATACATTGTGGATCTGTATTCGGATAGGCATTTTGTAGATAACATAAGGGCATACAATCAGATATTCACGATGACCTCATTCGGTGCAACTATCGACGGGTCTATTCATGCAGGGGGGCCGTATGTGTTTAGAGTTTCAGGCCAGATATATCACTGGATTGGTGGGTTTTGTCCATCAGGGGACGAGACTCCTAGGTTTCTACAGATGTATATCTATGATACGGATCATGAGATACACCATAGGCTTTCTCATTTTGATCCGCATAAAAGACATGCTTTACGGGAGGATATAATTGAAGGTCTGATTCAATTCTTGAATCAGAATAACGCATTAGTTCGTTTGTTTCGTACTGCGAGGGATAAGTTACAAGAGGCTGACATACCAGAATTCCATATAAGATTGTTTGGCGTTATTGGGGCAAATCAGTATGAGCTGCCTACTGCGGACGCCATAGGAGCTATTGTGTATGATGGTGGCCCTGAAAGTATGACTGAGTATGATGTGATCATATAGCGTCATTCTGGGGAGGCGGAGAGTGTCAACAAATTGCATCCGGCGTATATGGCATTGCAGTTTCCTCTTCTGTTTATTTACAGTGAACAAAGCTATCATCTAAACTTAGCACTTACACACACGGAAGGCACCGATATACAGGAAGGGAAAAGGATGTCGATGAAAGCATACTATGTGTATCAACTGTTTGATAGAATTGGTGGGCACGGTTTGATAACTCGTGCTGGAAGGCTTTTCCAACAATATGTTGTCAATGCGTATTGTGTCATTGAACAGAGTAGAACAGTCTTCATTAGGCGCAAACAGAATGATATACTGCGTATTTGTCGGGGATTTATGATGCTATTACTAGAGGGGACCGAAACGGGCGCGACGTAGGATCCCGCATTATTCTGCCAGCCTCTTTCACAGGAGGCCCCCGTTACATGTATAGTCATTATCTTGATGCACTAGCAATCTGTCGCGTACATGGAAATCCAGCTTTTTTTTGTTACATTTACTTGCAACGCCAAGTGGCCAGAAATCCAGGAGTACATGAATAATTTTCCGCTGTTAACCACTGCCGATAGGCCTGATATAGTCGATCGAGTGTTTGAACAAAAGATTCACGCACTTATAAGGTTTATCAGTGAGGAGGAGATTTTAGGGAAAATAGTTGCAGGTGATTTTCCAATTTCACCATTGTGTTACTTAATTACTCATGAGTTTGATGCTGTTTATCACATGATTGTTTTAACATAACTTATTCTTTTTTCTCTCTGTATTGTTTCAGTGCTTTACACGGTGGAGTTCCAGAAGCGAGGGCTACCGCATTGTCATATATTATTATGGACGCAACGCAGGTCGGCAGATGTTAGACAAGTAGATGTGGATGCATATATTAGCGCCGAACTTCCTGATCACATACAAGACCCAGAAGGATTCAGAGTAGTCTCCGAACTGATGATGCCAGAATACTTATACTGATAATAAGGGGTATGTTCATTATCTTAGGCGTGAGATAGGTATTGGTACGTATCGTCGGGGAGTCCGGTTAGATAACGGATATGTGGTGCCTTATAATCGCGCGTTATGCATGACATTTTATGCACATATTAACGTGGAGTATTGTGGCTGGACGATGCTTATAAAGTATTTGTTCAAATATATTTCTAAAGGAACAGACAAAATTATCGCTAGAGTTGTCAGGCCAATAGGTCAACAAAGGCAGAATTCTAATTCATCCGATGCCAGTACATCTGCAGTTACGGGACCTTCAGTACACATAGATGAAATAAGGAATTTTATGGATGCGAGGTATATTGGTCCGCACGAGGCCTGCTGGCGAATATTCGGCTTTGATATTCATAGCAGAGAGCCTGCAGTTCAGATATTAGCAGTGCACGCTGAAAACATGCAGCAGATAGCCTTTCACGCCTCACAGCGTCTAACAGCTATCGCCAACGATTCTAGATGCAAAAGGGCAAAACTAACGGAGTGGCTTGAATATAATCGATTACATACCCACGGTAGGCATCTTACCTATTTGCAATTCCCATCTGAATTTGTATGGTCACTAAAGACTCGCAGTTGGTCACGAAGGCAAAACAGAAACAAACCATCAATTGGAAGGCTCACATATGTGCATCCAGCTAACGGTGACCTTTTTTTCCAGCGAATGTTATTGTGCCATCAGAAAGGTTGCTCATCGTTCTCAGACATCCGAAAAGTAGAGAATGTTGCTTACTTTACTCACCGGGCAGCCTGTGAAGCAATGGGTTTATTGGGTGATGATCGCGAATGGACTATAGCATTAGAAGAGGCATCGGCATTTGCTACTGCTTCCGAGTTAAGAGATCTGTTTGTGCAGATGCTCATTTTTTGTGATGTTGCGCAGCCCCCCGTCTTATTTGAGTCACACTGGAAGCATATGTGCGAAGACATACCAAACAGGTTATCAATATTGCTAAATATTCAAGACCTTCAAGTGAATGAGGGTATGCTCAAAGGCGGTCTTCTTTATGAGCTGGAAGCATCACTTGCATTTTATGGAAAATCTTTGTCAGATTTTTCATTGCGTAAACCTCCAGACAACTTGCTAAGGATACTAAGGAATAGATTGGTTATGGAAGAACTTAGTTATAATCGTGAACAATTGGCCGAAGAAAGGGAACGACTGATTCCTCAAGTTAATGGGCAACAACGTGCGGTATTTGATAGGATTCTCGCTGCCGTCTCAACTGCCAATCAAGAACTTTTGTTTGTTTACGGTCATGGTGGGACAGGAAAGACGTTCTTGTGGAAGGCTATTCTTTGCGCATTAAGATCTGAAGGTAAGATTGTACTGGCAGTTTCATCATCCGGCATAGCGTCTTTGCTTCTGCCGTCTGGTCGCACAGCTCACTCAAGATTCNAACTGCCAATCAAGAACTTTTGTTTGTTTACGGTCATGGTGGGACAGGAAAGACGTTCTTGTGGAAGGCTATTCTTTGCGCATTAAGATCTGAAGGTAAGATTGTACTGGCAGTTTCATCATCCGGCATAGCGTCTTTGCTTCTGCCGTCTGGTCGCACAGCTCACTCAAGATTCAAACTATCTCTGAATTTGACCGATGCTTCATTGTGTAACGTCAAAAAGAATACTCAGTTGGCAGGGTTGCTTGCTAAAGCAAATTTGATTATATGGGATGAAGCACCAATGAATGATCGGAGATGTTTTGAGGCGCTGGATCGCATACTTAGGGATATATTGGAAAAGCCTAGACATCTTTTCAGAAACAAAACCGTAATTCTAGGAGGAGACTTTCGGCAGACACTACCGGTTAAAAAAAGGGCAACTAAGACAGAGATAATTGCTGCCTCAGTGGCAGAATCATATCTCTGGCCTCATTTTGAGGTTGTGCTATTACATCAGAATATGCGACTACATCGTGATACATCAACAATCACTCCTGATAATAGCACGATCTGTTTTTCAGAATAGTTACTTAATGTTGGCAACGGTGTGATGGGCGAACCCGATGGAACAGATCCATAGAACACTTCTTGGATTAAAATACCGGATGAATACTGCATACAAAATTCGGAAACAGACTTGGCAGAACTGATACAATTTATATATGATGATGAGACATTAGGAACACCAACAGCAGAGTCATTGCAAGAAAAGGCGATTGTGTGTCCTAAAATTGAGACCGTCGACATGATAAATAAGAGAATATTGGAGAGTCTGCATACTCAAGGGCATTCCTACAGGAGTTACGATCAAGCTGTACCAACGGCGGTGCAACAGAATTGTTGTATCCACCAGAATATCTCAATACTATGGAATTTCCAAGCATGCCTCAGCATATGCTATCACTGAAAATCGGAACACCCATAATGTTACTAAGAAACCTTAATCTAATAGGCGGTTTGTGCAACGGAACACGCCTGATAGTTAGTCAGCTTCTCCAACGGATTATCGAGGCAAAAATAATTACCGGAACTAGAGTGGGTCAAAAGGTTTTTCTGCCAAGGATCTTGCTTATGCATAACGATGACACTATTCCCTTCACATTTAAAAGGAAACAATTTCCAATCAAATTATGTTACGCCATGACCATCAATAAAAGCCAAGGACAGTCCTTAAAGAAAATAGGAGTGTATCTTCCTCAGCCGATATTTGGTCATGGGCAATTGTACGTGGCATTGTCTAGGGCTACCTCTCCACAAGGATTAAGAGTACTTATTGTTACTAGCTCGGAACACGAAAAGAATACTACAAAGAATATCGTTTATAAGGACTTTCTGGCTAAGATTATGGTACATGGGCACATAATATTAAGTCGCGGCAATAACAATACTTCTACATATATCATATGTTTTTTTACGCGAACTATTACTCATGATAGGCATTTCTACTATGTGTGCCCATTACCCTGCTAACATATTCATTCCCCGATTATAATATTCATATGACATTTCTAATTTATATCCTTAGCAGTGCCCATTTACTAGCAAACTAGGTTTTCTTTCTACGAAAAATGGTTTTGTTTATTGTGTGTCTTTACATTTTTAGTCTCGCCGTATCAGTTTAGACATGGTATACCATAATTGTTATCGGATATTTGATGCATTACTATACATAAACTATTACAATACCCATATTTTTTTGACACCAACTATACTGCATACAACAAGCCCTAGGTTAGTTAAGTCGAACATTTGCCATCCTGATATACTATTATTTCAGATCATTCATTACATGTCTATTGTGTTACTTATACTTATTAACATGCATGTCTACAGGGAAATGGCACTTACCGGTGATGTGGATACCCAATCAACGACTGCCATGTCGACTGCCCTACAGAGATCGCTTGCTTACTTCACAGACCTGAACCCTGCAGACAACAGCAAATTCATTGAAGCAAGAGTCTATCGAAAGTGGATGGCTATGAAAGTTCCAGCTCTTATTCCTACAGGGTTCTCATGCATACTGCTTGATAAGAAGGTATTCCATCACTTCCATAATCTTTACATCTTTAATACTATGCTAAAAAGACAATTGCTTTCTTACGAATGCAATATGCACAACCAATTATAGGGGGCAGCCATCCAAGCGAATTTAGACCTGAAAGAAAAAGAGCGTTTCGAACACGACCTGCAATTAAATTGCGTCTACAGAATCAAAGGCTTTGGCTTCGAAAAAACAGATGGCTGGGGGAAAACGCTAGATAATGATATGACTCTTTGTTTTGGCAAGCATACACAGATAGACCTTCTAAAAGATGACGACTACCCATACCACTATTTTAATTTCGCGGCTTACAATGAGCTTGGTGGTAGACTAGAGAAAAAGAATCCCATACTTACAGGTATTGCCACCTCCCATATTCACAATCTCTATACACTTAAATACTGACAAAAAAATCGAAACATGTATTTGCAGATTATATTGGGTACATTCATAATGTAGAAAAGGTCAAGAAATTTAGAGGCGCTACTGGAAACAAAATCAAACTACGAAATATAGGAATTCGCAATCTCAAGTATGCATACGGTTTTTTATGATTACTAACATACATATCAGAAATGCAAATCTTATACACCTAAAATCTTGCAGCAACAACGTCGTGGTTTTCACACTTTGGAATGAAAAGGCTGACAATTTTGAGGAGGATGAATACATGAAAATGCAGAAACCGGTGGTATTAGCTGTTTCCTCATGCTACTTAAAGACATATGGCGGTAAACATAATGGCTTACCATATACGCAATTCCTGCCATTAGCGAATTATGTCTCTATATAATCCTTTGTTCGTGTCACACAGATCAACTCCAACTGTCAGCTACCTTTTTTTTGGGTAAAGGGCATTCCACCCGGTAAATTATATTACACCAAAAAATCGTTTAAGTACAATGGAATGTGGCTGAAGTACCACATTAACCTCAAGCAACGCTTGAACATCCAACTAAATCGCTTGTGACAGGCCACTAAGCGTTAGAACTAAAAATACATACAATAACCAAAACTCCTACCAGAAATAACCACCTAATCACACAAGAATGACCGCAAAAATCCGCCCATCTCTTCGAAGGAGATTGATGAACCAGATGAGCCTGCCTCCTTAAAAACCCTTTCCAAGTAAAAACCCAGTGGGAAAACCTTGGAGTAGGGAAAAAGAGTACAGCACTCACCCGAATCTCCAACGAAAACCGACTACCGCCAAAAACATCAACCAGGGATACAAGACCAGCCTCATGCTCCCATAACAAGAAATCAGCATCAAGGATAGAACAAGCCATTAAGAATGCATAAGAGACGTAGGCAACCGCCACACACGCAATAAGTCAAGCACATTAGCTCTCCTCTTGAATCTACATGTAAGAAGCTTCAAACGCACCGTTGCTTTAATCACATCAATCAATTGACTTTCCGACCGACGTTGCTGCTTGAAGATTCTGTTGTTTCTCTCTTGCCAAATGAAATAAGAAGTAGCCGCAAACAAAAGCTTTGAAACAACACTCCTCACAGACCGAGATGTAGACATAGGAGTCAAATGATGAACCACATCCTCTAAAGAAGAAGGAATGTACGTAAGACCAGCAAACACCTTCAACGAGTCCCAAACCTGAAAAGAAAACAAACACTCAAAGAAAAGGTGATCATGAGAATCCGGTTGAATATTGCACAAAGGGCACACAAGGGCGCCACTAGAGGGGTCATTAGAGCGTAGCATATCCTGAGTACGAAGCCTCCTTCTCATAACCA
Source organism: Artemisia annua (assembly GCA_014162995.1). Lineage (NCBI taxonomy): Eukaryota > Viridiplantae > Streptophyta > Magnoliopsida > Asterales > Asteraceae > Artemisia > Artemisia annua. Next base: position 38,181 of record LBNU01029867.1, read on the forward strand.
GCCACAAATGAAAAGCATGCCTCGGGATACGGTGCGTGAACCAAACAAGATGAAACCAATCAACAACCTGTCCACGCGGCCGAATACACTCCCAAACTGACGAAACAGAGAAAGACTTGACATGACCATCCCCCGTCTTCCAAACTAACCGATCATCCACATTAGCATTAAGATTAGGAACCGATATAGATGTAAGCATAGGATACTTAGTTCCCCACATATTCGGCCAAGCCCAAGCATCCTCCAAAATAATGTCCCGAACCAAGGAATTAGAAGTAAAACCAGCCCGATGAATATCCCTCGAGGACACAATAAGATAAAGAGGACCAACCGAACACCACTTATCAAACCAAGCTGAAGCCTTCAAACCATTACCAATATTATACCAAACGAATTGCCTAACAAGAGGCCTAATCTGAAGGATCTTCCGCCAACTCCATGACATATTACCACGACATGGAACATCCCAAAAGTTACGACCACGCAACCTGTATGTATGAATCCATTTAACCCACAAAGAATCCATAGAATTGAACAAACGCCAAATATGAGCAGCAATAAGAGCCGTATTAAATGATTCAAGCCTACGAATCCCAAGCGCACCCTCCTCTTTAGGTAAGCACACAACCTCCCAAGCAACTTTAGAATAGCCTTTCCAAAGAAAACCCCGCATAAGCTGCTCTAGATCAAACACAATACGAACAGGGAGAACAAAAACCGAGGCCCAATATATGTGCATAGAAGATAGAACTGACTGAATAAGCTGAAGTCGACCAGCAAACGAGAGGGATTTATTCCTCCAATCATTGATGCGATTAGCCAGCTTCTCCACCAATTATTTACAATCTCTAANCCAATTCTTTACAATCTCTGAAAATCAATCTAGTAGTAACCAACGGCACTCCAAGATACTTCACAGGCAAAGTCCCCTCAACAAATGGAAGAATCTGTAAAATAGCTAGCTTAACATGATTAAGAACATTACAGAAATAAGCGGTACTCTTGGGCAAACTAGGAGCCAGGCCCGAGACATCCTTAAACTCCTCTAAAGAATCCATAATAATACCAGCCGAATGAGCATCACCATGAGCAAACAAGAACAAATCATCAGCAAAACAAAGGTTAATAATGTTAAGATGAGAACATTTGTGATGGAAAGTGAACATCTCGGAATCCCTAACTCGACGCCTCAAAATAAGGGTAAGCACCTCCATAACAAGCGTAAAAATATAAGGCGATAACGGATCCCCTTGTCTTAACCCATGCTTACCCTTGAAATAACCATGCAGAACACCATTCACGCTAATCGAAAACGAAGTAGTAGAAACGCATTCCATAATCCAATGAACCATACGCGAATGAAATCCAAAACGAACCAGAATACACCTCAAAAATTCCCAATTCACCGTATCATACGCCTTTTGAATATATCAACCTTAAAAGCACAACTAGACGGACCACGATTGAGATGATAATTATGCATAAGCTCCTGAGTAAGCAGAATGTTATCAGCAATCCGTCTACCAGGAACAAACGCAGATTGATTCGGGCTAACCAAATTGGTAAGACTATCCTTAATCCGGTTTGCAATAATCTTACTAATACACTTGAAAAGCACATTGCAACACAAAATAGGCCTAAAATCAGTTATCCGAGTGGGAGCATTGATCTTAGGAAAAAGGGCTATGGTAGTATGTGTGGAAAACTAGAAGGGGGGTTGAATAGTNTATCAGAATCCCTAACTCGACGCCTCAAAATAAGGGTAAGCACCTCCATAACAAGCGTAAAAAGATAAGGCGATAACGGATCCCCTTGTCTTAACCCACGCTTACCCTTGAAATAACCATGCAAAATACCATTCACGCTAATCGAAAACGAAGTAGTAGAAACGCATTCCATAATCCAATGAACCATACGCGAATGAAAGCCAAATCGAACCAGAATACACCTAAAAAATTCCCAATTCACCGTATCGTACGCCTTCTGAATATCAACCTTAAAAGCACACGTAGACGGACCACGATTGAGATGATAATTATGCATAAGCTCCTGAGTAAGCAGAATGTTATCAGCAATCCGTCTACCAGGAACAAACGCAGATTGATTCGGGCTAACCAAATTGGTAAGACTATCCTTAATCCGGTTTGCAATAATCTTACTAATACACTTGAAAAGCACATTGCAACACGAAATAGGCCTAAACTCAGTTATCCGAGTGGGAGCATTGATCTTAGGCAAAAGGGCTATGGTAGTATGATTAATCTCTTTCAGCAACTTACCATTAACAAAAAATTCCCGAACCGCCTTAATAATATCATCCGAAATAATATCCCAAGCACCCTTAAAAAACGCAGCCGAATAACCATCGGGACCCGGAGCCTTATCATCACCCATCGAAAAAATAGCATCTTTGACCTCACGAGGCGTAACATCACGAACCATATGTAAAGCCACATTAGGATCAAGAGTCAATGTAAACAAATCAGAATCATCCAAAGGCAAAATAGGCCCCTCTTGACCAAGGAATGAAGTAAAGTAAGAAACAAAAGCATTAGGAACCTGATCCTCCACCAATTGCACACCATTACCATCACAAATAGAATCAATCCGACTCCTAGCTTTCCTACTCTTAACGACCTGATGAAAATATGCAGAATTCGAATCACCAACCCAAAGCCATTCAACCTTAGCCTTTTGCTTGAGAAAACATTCTTCCTTCAAAATTGCTTCATTGAACGCGTTAAGATAGCACGCTTCCTCCTCACGCAAATCAACATTAAAAGGATCCAAATCAAGAGCACGCTGAACCGCATCCAATTCATGACGAAGTTTAGTAACATTCTCATGAATATTCCCTTCTCGAAAAAGCATTCTTCGAAAAGGCTTTTTAAGCGCCTTTAATTTACTAACCACTTTAAACATATGAAAACCACTCACCGATGTACCCCAACACTCTTGAACTTGATGTTTAAACCGTGAATTCTGAACCAGAATATTAGAGAATTTAAAAGGTCTAGGTTTAAACTTACACGTCGTAGGAATATGAAGAATAGCCGGGGAGTGATCAGAAATCCGATATGGTTGGAAAATAGCATGAGCACCAACAAAGGAATCTAAAAACCCAAGATTAGCCATTATACGATTAATCTTCCTCAAGGTACCATCGAATCCTCTCGGCTTTTGAGTCCAAGTAAATTGCAGCCCCTAACGATTTATATCAACCAACTCATTAGCATCAACACATTCTTTAAATTCCCGCATCGCAATATCAATAACCGACGAACCCTCGATCTTATCTTCTAAATTTAGGGCTGAATTGAAGTCCCCAAGAACACACCAAGGGCGATTACTGACCAGCTGGTTATGTAAGCCAAGATTGTCCCGAAGGGGTCTTCTATGAGTATATCTATTGTGAGCATAAACAAAAGAACAGAACAACTCCTTTTTATCAGCCTTGAACCGAATGAAAGTATGGACCACCTGATCAGTCATAGCAACCACATTCAAATCAACCACATCCACATTCCATCCCAAAACGATACGAGAACCACTACTACAAAAACTACCATTAGAAGTCCAATCCCAACCTTTAAAAACCCTCATGCATAGCTCCTGAAGACGAGAGTTAGAAACATGCGATTCCAAAATTGCACAAATAGAAAGTTGATTTTCACCAATAACCTGAAGAACCTCATTTTGTTTAGGGGATTGGTTCATTCCCCGTATATTCCATGAAGCGATACTATACATGAGAAACATCAACAGAGGAAGTGCTTGCTTCCTTACGATTACTAGTGTCCGTGCTTGGTTTACCAAACTCAATATGCTCATCGACCTCATTATCACTATCACTATCCACTTCATGAACCCCTTGATCCGCTTGAGATGAGCCCTCCTCAAACCCAAAATCAGAACTAATCACACCATCACCAAGCGCACTAAAAGAATTCTTTGTGACTATATCACTCAAATCATCATGAATGTACTTCTTAGGGGCATGAACTTCACTCGTAGTTTGATTATCCAATGTATTTTGACTAGCATCCACATTAGGAGCACTAACTTCCTTATTCGTACCATGAGTCTTAGAAGATGACGCACCATTCTCCCCAACCTCCTTAGGAACATTAGGTTCTTTATTAGTACCATTACCCTTAGAAGAAGACGCTCCATCAGACCCCCCCCCTTTAGTTTTCAAAACCGGCTGCCAACGATAGTTAAAATGGACCTTAGGTTTAGCAAATCGAACTCCATCAATAACCTTCTCATGAGTTGGCACCTTACCCTTACCCTTACGCTTAGTAGCNAAATCATCATGAATGTACTTCTTAGGGGCATGAACTTCACTCGTAGTTTGATTATCCAATGTATTTTGACTAGCATCCACATTAGGAGCACTAACTTCCTTATTCGTACCATGAGTCTTAGAAGATGATGCACCATTCTCCCCAACCTCCTTAGGAACATTAGGTTCCCTATTAGTACCATTACCCTCAGAAGAAGACGCTCCATCAGACCCCCCTTTAGTTTTCGAAACCGGCTGCCAACGATAGTTAAAATGGACCTTAGGTTTAGCAAATCGAACTCCATCAATAACCTTCTCATGAGTTGGCACCTTACCCTTACCCTTACGCTTAGTAGCTTCTACAAATCCCTCCTCATCAACATTAGTCTTCACATTAGATTGTTTAACATTCTTGGGACATGCCGCATCATAATGGTAAAAAATTTTGCACACCGAACATCGAGGAGGCTTCCATTCATATTCAATATCAATGCGAACTAGCGAGTGACCTGAACCATTAGAAAATGGAATGGCCACAACCACATGATCCATTAACGCGTTAAGAGATGACACTTCAACAAGAGCACGNAGTTGGCACCTTACCCTTACCCTTACGCTTAGTAGCTTCTACAAATCCCTCCTCATCAACATTAGTCTTCACATTAGATTGTTTAACATTCTTGGGACATGCCGCATCATTAAGCTCAAAAATTTTGCACACCGAACATCGAGGAGGCTTCCATTCATATTCAATATTAATGCGAACCAGCGAGTGACCTGAACCATTAGAAAATGGAATGGCCACAACCACATGATCCATTAACGCATTAAGAGATGACACTTCAACAAGAGCACGAGCATATGAATTCTGACCCCAAGACTTAACACACATAGAACTAGTGTATGAATCCAACATGATAGGTTTACCAATTTGAGTTGTAATCAAACTTAATCCAACCTCCGTATAAGCAACAATTGGGACATTATGTAGTTTCAACCATACGGGGGCTGAAGTCACCTCTTCCTTAGCAAGCGTAGTATTAGGAGTCCAAATGTTAAGAAAAATAGGAATCGAACGAATCAACCACAGACCCGTCTCCAACACCTGATCCATACCATCCTTAGTGGAGAATTGAAATAAAAAGAACCCATTATTCAACATAACACGTTCTAAACCAAACTTCGCCCATGTATTCTTAACATAATTCTCCACAATAGGGAATGCAAGACGTTTCCCAATAAAATACCCGTAAAGAGTATTAGCAAACCTGGCCGAAACATCATCTATTTCTTTTAAAGGAATTGTGACATGAGCCCCTTCCACACGCTCTTCATTACGAAGCTCACATATATTAACAGATTTAAAAGCATTCTTAGTCTTAAACATCGAAGCATATGAAAGTTTAGGAGTATTTTGTGAACCAACCTCACTAGAAGATTTACCTTCATCACTAACATTACCACTTCCCACGGTTTCAAAAAAAGGCTGATTTGGACTCGAATTAAGAGACACATGAGAATTATGAGCAACTTGAGTTGGAGTACCACTAGCAGCCTTACCAACCCCAGTTCACATTCCATTACCAGCCACATCATCCTTATGTTGTTCCGTAGGCAAATCTTCCACTTGATCAGCGAATGTAACCATTCGACCTGGCTTTAACACCTTACCATCTCTCCCAATGATCTTACCATCTACGTTATGAACCTTAGCAGCAATACCACTCCTTAACAAATCTTCCTCAACATCCCCATGTTGCCCAACAGAAAGTGAAACATTCGAGTCAGAAGTACCAATCCTAACATTCGAATCATAAGTAGGGACAACATTCGAATCATTACTAACCAAAAAAAATTAACATTCGACTTCGAAGTATTCTTATTCTTACCAGGAACAGTACGAACAGCCTTTTTGAGAATAGATTTAAGTATAGGTGCATCAGCAAGCAACGTACTCTCTTGATTGATCGAGCCATCCTTAGAAATAGTACCTTGAGCATTAGAATCCATAACACCATCAGCCTCATGAGAAACATTCGTTGCTTGCACACCAGAAACACCAGCCCTCCTCAAAATCGATTTTGGGTTGCTGGATGAAGTCTTCAACGCCTCCTAATTTGTATTAGATGACGACATAATGAAAAAGCACACAAAAAACAACTAGCGATACCCTAAAAACCGTAACTAGTGAACAGGAAAAAAAAACTCTAAAAAACCACAACCAAATCGTAAAACACCAAGAGATAATGCACCGAAACCCTTAAGGGGTTTAAATACCCATCATCCACAACTAACCGACCCTCATAATCAAAGAGAATAAATCAATGAAGCTCAACGAATCACTAAAAACCCTAAATCAGCGATTAACCAAAACCAAACAGAAGATCGAATCCCTAGTCTAATCAAGTCGCAATCCCAATAAAAAATAATGTTATGGACTAAATTAAACTCAGTTAACCGTCACAAACACGATCGTTATAAGGATTTGGAACAAGAAAGAAGATTAAAGATCGAATTTTTTAAGTTTAGGGTTTAGTAAGTGGAAATCGCCCATAGTAGGAGAGAAGAGTATTTTTGCACTTCGTACTACTTCAATCCGCCACTTGAAGAGACCACCGCTCTGCTTACTGCGTACATCCGAATTCGACAATCAAATTTTTTTAAACCAGTAATAATTGTATTAACACTAACAGGTTTATATACATGAACGCAGTTATAACGAAAGTAACACATCAACTCCTCAATTGGAAGTGCGGACTGAGAGGCTTACAGAATGGGAGCAAGAAAGGACTCGTAACCGTGTCGTCCTAGGGACACTACTACAGATTGATCCAAACACGCAACAGGTACAAATAATTATAGTAAAACTTGGCGTACTAATATACAAATATAAAGACTAATTAACAACATCAACAGCGAGTACTATTTACTCAAGAGGTGATGATACTTCGAATAGACAACACGCAAGACTGGTACTATCAAAAATGCGACGAATGTGGTGGGAAACTAAGACACGGATTCGTACACGGGCACTGTCACCAATATGGAACTCAACCAAAGCCCGAAAAAAGGTACCTTAACATAGATCATACCTAATAAACAATTTTATACGCTTTCACATGTATAGTAAATAAAAGTCCATACCAACTAATCCGAAGCGTTTTCCAATGCAGTTACTCCTTCAAGTTGATCATGACCGATGGAACTGGAAATGCGGCCATTACTTGCTTTAGACAACACACAGACGGGCTGATTAAAGACATAAAAACGTTGCTTGAAGAAGTAACCGACAAAAACCCTGAAATTATTCCACCACAAATATTAGCATTAGAAAACACACGCCATGTCTTTCAATTTCGATTTTCCAAACCGGTAGGAAAAGGCCCTCCGACATTCGTATTGCAAAAAGTAATGGACCATATACCTTCTATTTTACCGGCACCAGCAGAAGGGCCATAATCTCCGCCACTTGCCTCAACAGCAAACCTAACGGCTACAGAACTCAGTCCACCGCCTGCAACACCACCGGCAACTCAAGAAACTCCAGCAGATACGCACGCTGTAACACACCTGCCAAGTTCATCCACTGTTAGGAAAGAGTTATTCAGTACTTCTGTTGACCAAGAAAGCGACCTACAATTGAAGAAGCAGAAGACAGAATAGACAACTAAAAAAAACCCTTAGTGTATAACTGAACTATAAACACTTACTTATATTTTGTATAAACCTTTGTACAGCACTATCTTACTAAGTTGCTATGAATGATTGTATAATGGTGTGATCACTACGCCATCATTATGGAATCACATTTTGTTGTGTATAAATACTAAACAGCTACCCAACCTATTCTATAACTAATTAGTCCGAAAATGATATACATAATTCAAACTTTTTTACCATCTATAAATTCCTACCAGATCACAAGCATGCCTTCAATAAGTCTGGAGCGGTCTATTATTGCTTAATTCAATTTTTTTGCCAATCATAATTCAAACATCTTAGCATACATAATCACATATCAATTACCTATAGAATTATGTATGGCGATACATAATTCAGACTTTTTAGGCGTGTATAATTCGGACTTTTTCGCCATACATAAATTCCTACCGAAAGACCACTGCAACCCAAAGCACTGCAACCCAAAGCAGCATATTAGGCAAAATAAACATGCCTTCTTGACTCTAAAACAAAATTCCTATCACGAAACAACCGCGGCCTGAATAATAAAATAGCATATCCTAACTAATGTCTTAATAATACAAAAATTAAATTAAACAAAGTAAACTTCTTAGAAATATACTTATATATATAATGTTTCCACACAAGGAGGTGACCAAATAAGGAAATAGAAAAACATTAGAGCGAAACAACAGCAACAATTGCAGGTAATAAATCAAAGAGACAGGTATATTTAACTATAAATCTCCATCTCCTGTAATCCAACTTTATGAAAATCAATATCTAATTGTAACAGACACATACGACCAAGTAAAACAAGATTTATTAATTATGAAAACGCAGTATGTAGGGGGCACGCCAAATTAAGCAGCAAACTCTAGATACAACATGATGTACTTTTTTGAAATGCCAATATAATTTTGCAAACCGTAAAATAGTCTTAGGCATGCAGACACCACCGAAAAATACTTGTCATATTGTAATACAAAACGGATACGACAGACCATAACTTGAAAATATAATGCACGCATAGAATCCACAACCATAATACTTGCGAATAACACAAGACTAACAGACAAGACATCGAACATCATCGATTATAAAGGTACGTGAAGTTCAACCAACCAAAACCAGAAGCACATACATTTTCATATGCTCATAATAACACCCATTAAATGAGAAGATAGATATCCACACAATAGGAAAACGAAAAGAAAGAAAAAAAATACTCAATGAATGAACGCCACGTTACTAAAACATCTAACGATTATATGCCTCTTAAAACAGAATATACACTATTAAACCCTCATTTGTTTAGTCAGCACCATTCACATGAACACCAACCCGACTTACAAAACCAAAAACATCATATACTCTGGTCAAAAGAATAACCACGACTTACTTGCAACTTACATACGACTAATAATTGCCAATATTCTGTTGCCAACAGTACTATAACCTTAATAATTCTCAATAACAAATGACAACCGGTAACTAACAAAACCCAACACACCAGCCAACTATAACCAGACTGTATAAACTTATGAATAATAATCAACTTCCCTGCCTGTCAACGAGCATTATGAAAAAGGCAAACAACCATCCGATAATTCAAACATTTGTACATTGTCCACGCAAAACAAACATAAAATATGCTATTTATGACTCCTTCTATTAAACAACCCAAAGGCAAAAAGTATTTGTCGAAATTTACTAGTGTTCTAAAAGGCGCGTCAAGGCGCCGTCAAGGCGCCGCCAAGGCGCGAGGCGTGGCCTCGGCGCCACGAAATGGACCAAGGCGTGAGGTCTAGGCGTCGTGTGAAAAGGCGTGGAATAAGGCGCGAAAAGGCGTGCAAAGGCGCACCTTTTTGGTAAGGCGTGGCGCCATTTTTAGAAGCATTTAGGGGATTTATGGATTTGGGCTTGAATTTCAAGTATTTGGGTTATTTCTTTCTTGGGCCTCATAATTTCAAAACTTAATTCCTACTTGGGCCTCGTATTTGGGCCTGGCTATTTCGAATTTGGGCTTTAGTATTTGAAATTGCTCTTATAAAATGATATAAAATTATAAATACATAAATTTATAAATATTTTGTTGCCGCCTTAAGCACGCCTTAAGAAACGCCAAGGCTTCGCAAAGGCGCGTAAGGCTTGAGGCGTGACTATGCCGCCACGCCACGCCTCACGCCTTTTAGAACATTGAAATTTACAGCCCCGGTATTGACCGAAAATCCTAAAATAGACATCGAATGCACGCATAACCAATCAACGAATCAACCGTGTATGCGAATTTATTTGCTTAACTAACAAGAAACTACAAATTAGGATACGTTGCCGTTTCTATGGCAACCCACCCCCTGACTGTTTCGCTTGCAATAAAACAAGAACCACAAAAAATGGCCCCATCAGCAAAACATAACTATAAACATCACACAATACATAAATAATTGACATGAACACATGAAAATACTAATCAAAGATCAATGACAAATATCAAACACATGATAATATATAATAAGTCTTTACATACAGACAAACTTTCATTGCCAAAACATGAAACCAGAAAACAACATATCTGTCACCGTCGCCACTGACCTTCAAAAAAATTGATAATAAACAAAACGCAGCATGACGGCTTCCACAAAGTACTAGCTTCTTAGACAACTTACAATGAAACACAACATAAGACAGACACATACATAAACCTTACAAGACAACAGATTCTACTTACTTACACTGCTAATATATTAGGACACTATTACACGGACTAAGACACTATCACATACGCATAACATCCCCAAGATAATCCATGACTAGGGAAGCCATGCGGCTCGCATAAGCTACATTATGAGCATAAGCGCGAATACGCTGCTCGACAATAGCAATCAGAGCGCGAAGCAGCGCCAAGCTACGGCTTATCAATACAGAATCTAGGATCCCCTCAATCTCCCTGAGAAAGACTTGCAGCTGTTGCAACAACACCCTATCACGAGTTATGTGGCGTCTATCATCACGTTGTCCATTCAACAGGATAAACCTATACCTCTCAAAAAAAAGGTAAAACTGCCTACCCCTGTCTTGCGAGTTAGCAGCCCGAGCAAGTCTATCGCTAATAGAAAGATTACCATTGGCAACACGAATAGCATTGCCATTGGGAATATGAGGCACAATACCATTACTAGCATAACCTGTGTCACCAATAGAGACACCCACATTAGCAACACGGTTCGCGTTGCCATTGGCAACATGACTGGCAATACCATTACTACCATAAGGTATATCACCAACAGAAATACCATTAGTAACAACACGGTTCACATTACGACTAGCAGCATCATTGACATCACCATTATCAATATAACGCCTATCACTGACAGAGACACTACCATTTGAGCTATGATTCGCATTAACACTGCTAAGGTGATTATCCATTATTATAATTTAATTCAGATGAGATGGGATGAGATACTAATAACATATGAGAAAGACCTTTTATAGGCAAAAACCAAAACTACGAGACAAACACAATTAATTAACAGATAACTAAACACTTATCTATATCAAATTAGGGCATACCGAGCAGCTGACCTGCAGATAAAGAGCCACCATTTGGGCGCGTTGGTGAATTTACCAATGCATCTCAGACGCAACAGGACCTCGATATAGAAACCCATACACACCATCGACCCCCATTGACGGCTAGATAACCCACAGCCGAATTAGCGTAATTAAAGAGATCATATTTAGGTTGATAACAGCAAAAACCCACTAGGTTAGGAGATATATTAGCGAAAATCCTTACTACTAAACGACATCAGGCTGGCAAGTAATGCAACGACACCTATCCAACTTCTCCATTTACACTAACACGTAAGAACAGGAACGCAAAAGAGATACAAGTGGAATCCACATACGAAGATCCATTTCTGTGTATCCGAACCGAGACACATATTCGGGGGCCCAAGAAGTGTTTTCTGGTGAAACAAACAACCAAATATTGTAACTAATAAAATATATAAAAGACAACCATATAGAAATGGAAAACACAAAAATTACCTCTAACAACTAAAGAATGTATATACAAAAATATTTACAATAGCAGCCCAAAAAATTAAGTCAATTAAAAGTAAAAACAGAAAAACGTATATCCTGAAGCATTAAAATGTATACAACTTTTTAATTTTTCTTAAAATAAAGGTATATAAAAAATATAAACAAATTTTAACATATACTAAAAAAATAAAAATGAAAAAAAAAGGCTGACACGACAATTTTGTATACAAAGCACAACGAGTCAACAAAACTTGCACGACTTAAGGAGAAAAAAATAGAAAATGCATTACACAAGAACGTACATACGACATATAATTACACGTCTTCGATTCGCACCAAACATGTAAATAGTCACAACATAATATAAACGCACAACTAATAACATCAAATGATTAAAGAAACCGAAAAACAAAGAAAATAAAAAACATAATGTACATATTACTAAACAAACGTGAACACACCAACGGTCTTTAAAAAACTGGCCTAATACACTTAGAGTATTCGACAACATTATAAACATTACGCATTACGAAACCGGGCAACAAACTCCCTGCGCCGGGCAACATGTGTCACAGAAATCTGTAAAAAGAGACGCAGGTTTGCCAATTTTTCAGCTTCAAAATCGCGAATAGCCTTAAAGTACATAATAGCATCAGCAAGCACAATATCATCGCCGCTCCTCAACTCCACCAGCAATTGAATGACAGATGCATGATTGCTACAAAACTCTAACTCCCAAATGATAGCATCTAAGTAAGCCAAGCGATCCTCAACATACACACACCAACCTCGCAAAAACGAAAGCCAACCTTGCTCCTCTTGAACCTCTCTTTGGAAACCCAAGTGCATGACATCAGAAAGATGAATTGAACCCGAAGAGTACGCCAACTCTAACAACCTAACTAAACTATCCATCAGAACACTAAGTAGTCAAAAAACTAAAGATAGAAAAAGAAACTATGGTAAAAAACATTATATGTAAGAGCATAGCCAAATTAAATAATAAAAAAAATATCATGCTTCCCAAAAAAACAGTATATAAAATTTACTTTCCCAAAATTACAAACACTTACTAGTTGACAAGCCTAGCCAGCTACATTATTTCAAAATTTGAAACCTAATAGTTGCCCTTATATATAATAAATTATAAATAAAAAATGGTACAACACAATTAAGAAGAAATGACTAAAAAAAAAAGAAAAAAAGAAAACAAAGAAAGACAGGCACTAAAATACACCCTTAGCCAAAAAATATATTACTTCATACGTAAAAGTATTTATTCAAAGTTCACAAAAAAAAACCCGAGCAAACTAAACCTTCTGTCTTAGCTACAACTATTTTAGCCTGCCGATTATGAAAAATCATGAAAACAAAATTATACACGGCCCCAAAAGAAATTCATTTCACATTCACAACCTTAAATAGAAATTCAATACGTACGCACTAATTGTTTTTTTTTTATTTCTTTTTTTTATTAATCCTGTAAACAATTAACGTGCTTCCTTCACAATCAATCATCTAGAAAACATAAATCGACCAAAAAAAAGCCGCCGCAACGCGGCGGGTATTTACCACCTCGTTCCTTTGAAGGGGCCAGGCCTTCTTTATTTTTCATTTGTTATTGACTAATTGTTACTTAGGTCGTTGTAGTCAATAAATAAGAATCAAACTTTATCAGAGCTTGTATTCGATGCCGTTGATTCAATTTCTACATCCAAAGTAAACAAAGGTGTTTGTATTTCAAAAAAAATGAACCCCTTACGTACAAGAGGTCACAAAATTAGAGACATGAACCTGAGTTACGTGCTGTATAAGAAACTAGCAGGGTACCCGCGCAATGCGGCGGGTACAAAATTTGTGGCGATTAATGTCTTTTAATTTTATGTTTTTTGTTACAATAACTTTATAAAATGTGAGAATTTTATATTTGAGTAACTTTAGTCATGTTGTTCCTTTAAGTTGTACATGCTGGTCCTTTAAGTTGCGTATGTTATGTTTTTTTGCTGGTGTTTTAAGTACTTGGGTTATTAGATCTTAACAATAGATGATTAATAGCTTGATTAGGTTGTACTATGTGGTAAAATGGTTGCATTTTTTAGTAAAGGGGTGATTTAAGAAAAGTATTAATTGCATGTATTTAATATACATGGTTGTGCATAAATTAATTGTACATAAAGCTTTAATATGTGTATTTACTTAAAATTCTATATGAGGAAATCTTAAAATTTAATAGGAGAGAAGGTCTAATATCTATAAACATATAAGATTGAGTCCTAAAATTTAAGGGGGAGTAATGAAGACAAAGGTTGTAGAGTTAAAAACGAGTTGGAGTCCTTAAATGTCTTACCTGCGTATGAATGATTGCATATAAAGAGTCCTTAAGTTACAATTGTAATCATGAAAGGAGATGAAGTGCAAGGGTTGCCCGAATTGATCACATGACATTTAGTATATAATTAAAAGTCGATAAAATGAAGTGCAAGGGTTGCGAAATGTTGCAAGAATAATTAATGATTTAACCTAATTCATGCCTATATAAACCGGCCAAAATCACATTTAGTATGTACATTTGAAGATGATTCACACATCTTTTAGATATTTGATTGTTGGTAGCGGTATCTAAATTCTCTTTTGCAACATTTTAGAGATGATTCACACATCTTTTAGATCTTCGTAATTAACTTGGTCTTCTTTTTTTCTTAATTTAGTTATCATACGCAGGTATCATGAAAATCACACAAGATCATGCATGCTCAGATAAATAGAACCAAAGATTGGGATACCAACTATTTTCTTTGTTTCTTACATATTTAGGTGATTGTTATAGATAAGCATATATATAGATATATGTATTATGTTAATGCATTTTAATATACAAGTAATTTATGTGCGTTTTCTATTGATTTAGCTCATATGTGCGAATTAATTCAAGAAAATGTGCACGAGCATGTATGTAAAGCAACATTTAAATGGTTAAATGATACTTTTTAGCATGATTAGTTTATGTAAGTAGTTGCTTTCGAATGCTCTTTGAGAAATATTAGAATGAATTTATCGTGTGCAATTGAATTATCATTGAAAAGAAGAAGGTCCGCACATCGCAAAGTGTTTTCTTTTTCTATATGTATAATCATTAGTGAGAAACCAATATTTACGCCCATTAAACGAGTTTGCCATAATAGCAAAATACAACATATTAAAAATATCACATTGAGTAATGAATAGAAAGAAAAAAATAAATAATTTTGACTTCAATCCGTTTGTAAATTATAATATCAAATAAAAAAGTTGAGTTTTAAACATAAGCAAAAGTTCAAACTTTTACCGAAAAATAAAACCGGTGCATTTAATGTGAAGTATATACAACATTGAGATGGAAGTGCAAGGCTTGCCGGAATTTATCACATGATATTTAGTAATTAGTATAGAATTAAAAGTCGGTTCTGGATTGAGATGAAGTTGAAAAGGTTGCAAGAATAATTGATGATTTAACCTAATGCAATATATATAGATATATGTATTATGTTAATGCATTTTCATATACAAGTTATTTATGTGTGTTTTCTATTGATGTAGCTCACATGTGCGAATTGATTAAAGAAAATGTGCACGAGCATTTATGTAAAGCAACATTTAAATGGTTAAATGATACTTTTTTGCAAGATTAGTTTATGTAAGCATGCAACTTGAATAATGAATATAAAAGAAAAAAGTACATAAATTTTGCTCAAAGTCATTTGTAAATTAAAAAAATTAAGTTTAAGACATAATAGTGGAGTCCAAAGGTTTTAGGAATTATTAATAGTGTGTTAATTAATATTCATTTAGTTAGCTATTTAGAATTGAGTTTATTGATAAAATTTATTAATATTAGTTAGACTTCAATGTTAATTTTTAATGAAATTAGTTGTACAATAAAATGAGATGAAGCTAAAAAGGTTTCTAACGATTTTTATACAGTTTATGTGGCATTATTATAAATACATTATTACACAAACTTTAACTTACAAACTTAATAAAGAAAATATTTAACGCACATTAAACTATGACCAATTAGATAAGCCCCGTGTGCTTCATATTACCATGCAAAAACCATCTAATGGACAAGTATTGTAGGGCTAAGTAATAGACCAAAAGAAATAAAGCCATTTTTTTATCATGCAAATAAGTAATAGGCCAAAAGAAACAAAGCCATCACAACTTAATAACCAAAAGCCCATATATAAAATACAACACCACAAAACCAAAACAACATCAAATAATTTTTATACAAGAAAGTTAAAACATTTCATACAACATACGAAACAATAATTAAGTATACACTCGCCAATATACAGAAAAAATACACGATTAACATTTAGATTCTTAGCCCGTGCGTAGCACGGGTTCTGCATGTCTCGTGTATTATAAGTAGTATAGATATAGTATACACGTCATTTTGTCAATTTGGACATTTAGTTGCCCTTTGAGATTTATGAAAAGGTTTGTTGGAAGTCACATAGAAATATAGAATATAATGAAATTTCCAGTGTTTTAAAAGGCGTGCTTTGGCGCTGTAAAGGCGCGAGGCGTCACCTCCACGCCACGCAATAGACCAAGGCGTAGTCTTAAGGCTTGGCATGAATGAGGCGCGATAAGGTGTACTGGTATTTGAGACGTTTAGGGGATTTACTAGAAATTAAAATTTGGGATTCGTATTTGAGGTTTACTGGTATTTGGCGTTTAGTGGTTTACTAGTATTTGAAGAAGATTATAAATGTAAAGAGAGTTTCTTGACTATAATGCTTATGTATAACACTTTTTGTAAACTCGATGTATATGAAATATGATATACTAATGAAATATAATATAAATCTATAAATCTATAAATACTTTTTGCTGCCTTAATTCACGCCTTAAAAACGCCATGCCGCCACGCCTCACGCTAAGGCTTGACCATGCCGCCACGCCACGCCTCACGCTATTTATAACCTTGGAAATTTCTATTACATAGGTATCAAAGATTAGGAGTTCAAGCAGATGATATTTGAACAGATTTATAATGTCTATTGGGCGGCATTTAGTGTCCTATATAATAAGTTTATAGGACCTTTAATCTAATAGGACCAAAACTTAAGTGTCCTATAGGAAGGGTTTGTAATAGATATTTAGGACACTTTTTGGTGTTTTATTAAACGTCAACATTATGAAACTAATTTTTTAGTCCCATAGTTTTATGCAACCTAAAAGGCGTCCTAATAGGCCACATTAATGGATGCTTTACAATGTACTAATACATGCTTACCATTCTATAATGTTTTAGAACTCATCAACGGGTCTTAAAAAACATTTTGATGGGACGAAGTCGTAGTGCATAAACTCTTATTTGAGAACCAAGAAAAGGGTCCTAATACAAAAGTACCTTAAATACATTGTGAGGACCAAATTTGGTGTTGTAGATTGAATTCCAACTTCTCATACATTAGACTATTGTTGTTGTTATCTTGTTAAGATGATTAAAGAACATCAGTGAGGACGTTTCTTTCATTGCATTCTACTGTAGTACATATTAAGACACATAAGAACATAGCCGCCTCTTGTAATAGACAGATAAAGTAGTAAGATAAAGTTCATTTCATGTTTGTTAGAAATAATTTCCTTACAAAAGTGTTTAACCCCATTAGGTTGTAACATCATCCAAACTAAAGTCTTTCAACATTTATTCAAAATAGTCTAAGAGTAATACAAGAAAACTAGGAGATTGTCTTGTGTCATCATTCTTGAGATTATACCTGCAAATTATAAATAGCAAACATTTGTGAACAAATCATACTGTATTTATTTAAAACATGATTTGAAGGGAGTAAAGTATCAAGAAAATGAAAGAAAAAAACAGTGCTACAATATTATATAGATAACCTTGTCAAATTGCGACAAAAAAAGGTGGAGCGCATCCTTTAAAAGCATCCACTATGGTGATTTGTAAATAGGTTTATAATATTATGAAGAGGTTCATAGTTTTGTTAACCATAGTAAAAACCTATTTCATGCTTACTTTGCATGAAAAGGTCTCGGATCTTGAACCTCTTCATAATTTAATGCATTTGAGATGTATGTAATGTTTATAAAGCTTTAAGAAGTTTATGTGTATTAGAAATAGGTTTATACAACCAAAAGGTTTAAGAACTAATGATATTGATTAATTATAAACCTTTATAAAGGTTTATTATAGTGGATGCCCTAAGATTATAATTTATACAATTATGAAATTTAAACATATGATTTACCTTCAACTTAGCAAACAAAGCCAAACAATGGGTTCAATTTTTCATCATAACAGCAAAAACATCTTGAAAAGGTTGATTGCAAATTTGCATACACTTATAAAACCCTTCAATATCAGCAACCTGCAAATCATGAGTCATAGCAGTTACAGACGGTTCATAAGTGAAAATAGAACAAAGACTACAATTTCCTTCGCATATAAATAAAGAATCTAAAAAAAGACACTAACACTAATTAGAATCAAGAGCACAAAATTACCAAATCATATAAAGGTAAAAAAGATTGCAAAATTTATAACAGAATACTAGAAGATTATTCACCATCGACAACCCATATTGGTGCTAAACTGGTGTGTTCTCCTTGCAGTTAGAGATTAAAAAAACATATATCATAGATTGAAAGAAGAATTAACCGGCGGTTATAAGTGAATAAAAGGGTGATTGAAAGATGTGATTATAGTTTGATTAGTGGGTGAGAGGAGAAAAATGAGTAAGCCATTTTAAAAAATTTGGAACGGGGAATTTTGGGGGTTTACGAAAACTGGGAGGGAAATTAAAATTTTTATTTTATCCAAAAGAGCATCGGGTATAATATCTCGAGTCACTGGCGGACCCAGAATTTTAGAAGGCGGGGGCAAAAAAAAATTGATAAAATTTGTGATGCACTTTTATTAAAAAGTCATAATTTTTTTCTTATACACTAAAAATTAAGGTTTTTACATTCTTGGCTTCAAGGTAGGGGGCAATTTGATTTTTTTAAGGGGTGCGCTTTAATAAAATGGTTCCAAAAAAAATTTTTGTACACTAAAATCTGATATTTTTCGGCGAATCGTGGAGGGCACCGGCCCCCCCAAACTCAACACTTGAGTCCGCCCTTGTCTTGAGTTATACCTTAACGCACTGCCACGTCTGCGTCACATTAGCTTTAATATTTTAACCTTTAAAAAAAACTTATTATCATAACTCAACCATAACTCAACATTTTGGGCCCTACTTTTATCATAACTCAACTAAAAAAACCTGAGTTAAAGCTTAACTCACCACATGGTGTAATAACTCAACCTTAACTTACAAAAAAAAACACAACCTTTAACGCACGTTAGGGGGTTAACGTACCCCCTTAACGCAAGACCTTAACTCACATGCACGGTATGGTCACTTGGCCCATAACTCAAAAGAGTTAAGCTTTCACGCACTCTCCATGTTACCATACCGCATGCTCTAAAAGCATTTAAATATCAATATCCAATTTATTTAAATTGGTCAATCTTTATCATTGGCTTTTAACCTTTTTTAAAATTTGTGATAAATACAAAATTAAGTGAAGCAAATGTTTAACCAGAAGTATAAATGTGTCGAGCTGCTCGTGAGCTCGCTAAGAGCTTGATTCGAGTTCGAGCTTAACTAGTGCTTCGTTTGCAGGGGCAGAGCCATAAATTTAAGGTCGAGGAGCAAACTTTGATAATTTTTAGAAACTACACTACAAATCCGTTCGTTAAGAGGTAAATTACAAAAATAGCCAGAGGTTTTAAAATTTTTACATTACAATTTTTCCGCTAGTGGTGCACATGCCCACCCTGCCCCTTCCAGTCCGCCTTTGGTTGTTTGATACCCTTAATTTAAGTGTATAATAATTATAAATTTATTAAATCTTTTATATATTCGCATAATACCCACGTGTTTTGGATAGAGAACACTATTTAATGAATTATTTTGGAGAGTTTTATTATTAAAATTATTCTTTCGAATGTTCTTACTTCTTAGTCAAAATCTTGACAAGTCAAACCTTTTTTCTTTTTCTTTTTTTGGCAATCATGGTTTCTGGCACTTTTGGCCGACTAATCTAAGGAGTTTGAACTCATCATCACACAGACTCAAATCGGGTAAAACTCTCCCTTTTTAGGAGGTTATCGTGGCCACTTTAGGATTATTCTAGGAATTGAACTTGAGACCTCATACATCTTAGAGTGATAGTCACAAACACTTTTACCAGTAGGTCACCCCTGAGTGGTTCGACGAGTCAAACATTTCTTTATGTATCACGTGTTTAAACAATTTTGTACATACAACTAAAACACCCAGAGTAATAAAGCGCAACCAAAGCGATGCCTTGAAACTCGTCTCTAGTTAACAACTTGAATGACTGTTGTTCTTCATAACCGTTATTGTACTAATGCCACGTGTAGCCACCTAACTAGTGTAGAGAAAGTACGACGGGCATATCGGCATACAGTACCTCATACGGAGATTCCTTTGTACCCAGAGCCAAAAATACACGGCCACATGTCATGATTGTCTCTTTCACATGATAACCTCCACGTGGGTCATCTGGAGCCATCAGATCTCATTTAACCCGAATCTCACCAAACCCTAAGTGCATCACTATAGATAGACATGCATTCCCATGAGAAGGAACAAATTCATCTTCTCCACTTTTAAATACATTAAACTCTAATAGAAAAAACACTCTTATCGCGGGGTTCTTACCGATCAATGGAAACTAAATATACGATTAGCCTCAACTGTCATCATTAACGTACACTAATCCTTTTCTTTACGTATCAATGGTAAACAACTCCTATGATCCGTTAAGTATTGTTACTTATTGTGGTATATGTGTCTATAAGTAGTATCATGGATTATTGTTTTCCATTGTAACCGCTAATGAAACCGTAACCATAAATCCGACATCCCATTAATCCACTGGTAGCATAACTACCACCACCACCACAAACTCCCGTCACTAGTGTGAATATTGCAATTACAATCTTCGCCGCATTAACCACCAATCTAACTGTTATGTAAATAGACAACACCACACCCCCCCCCCCTTAAAAAGTAAAATAATAAGAAAAGTGTCCTAAAAACTTGATGTAACAGTACACATTAAGAAGCGTCCTATTAATTTACATCATTATAAGACCATAACAAAGTAGTGTCCTATAAGGGTTTATATGATAGGACTAAAAATTAAGTGTCCTATTAGGTTATGTGATAATAGGACACTATTAAATAATGGTCCTATAAAACTTGATATAATAAGACTTAAGTATTAAGTGTCCTATTAGATTTGATCATAATAAGACCCCCAACAAGTTGTCATCGTATAAACCAACTTAATGATACTAACATATTAAGTGTCCTATTAAGTTGCACCATAATAGGAATCAAAAGCTAAATTGTCTTGTAACATAAGTTTTAGGACGCCACTTAATAAAGCGTCCTAGGATAGGGTCCTAAAACCACTTTTTGTTGTAGTATATATATGCTCTATGTTTTGTTCTCACTACATTCATTAAGGGCATGCTTGGTTAGAGGTACAAAGGGGTAAGGAAAGAGAAAGGAAATCATTAATGAGGCTTGGTGTACTATAATGCAATGGAGCATTCCCTTAAAGAGCCATTAATTACCCTACATATTAGGGGTTATAGTATTAATTACCTTACATATTGTAGATTTGTGATGTATGTTGATGAGACGAAAAGTTTACCCATTTTAAGGGGTCATTTAAGCCCTAATTCGAGTAAATGTGATCAAATATTGCCCTAAATCGTTCCTTTTGTCATTTTAGGTACTTTTGAGAAGAATTCTGGAAAACATGCTAATTTGGACGTTTTTGGAGCATAAAAGTGAGGAAAACAATAAAGTCTCAAAAGAAGCTGGAAAACCTTCCTGGCGGCGTCAGAGTCACAAGGTGACGCCGTCAGCCAACATTGACAAAGGAGTAAAAGCAGATTACACTAGACGCCCTATGAAGAAAACAAGATGTTTACACCTGACGGCGTCAGGTGTTAGAGAAAGTAGGCCGTCAGGTGTAATGCTAAAGAGTGACGGCCCTGAGCACATTTACAAGTGACGGCGTCAGAAGTAGATCTAGGCCATCCGAGAACCCTAATGACGGCGAGCTGACGGCGTCAGAACCCATAACCTGACGCCGTCAGAGTGTAAAATCTATATATACTTTTCTATTTTTCATTCATTAGTGTGGAACTTTTGGTACAAGTTTGGGAAAAACCCTAAAGACGAATTTGGCTGTATTTTCAAGGGTTTTTCACCCTTGAATCCTTCATGTTCAATTAAAGATAAGTCCTAACTTAAATTAATCAATATGTCTATGTGTTGGTTAATTATATCTTATGCTTGTCTTTCAATTAACATGCTAGGCTAGATTTTTCTTGTGTTTGCTTAGATCTAATGAAACCTAACTATTAATTATTGGTTGATTGGTGTGTTATTACTTATCTTGGATGAATGTTTCATCAATGTTAGGCTTAAGAAAACTGGCAATACTCCTATATGGTAACATGCTTGAACGTCTTAAGAAACATGTAACTAATGCGTACTAGGTTATTAAGGTAGTATTTAACGCATGAGCCACTGTTTACAATCCCTATGATTGGGTGCTTTACGCATCGTTGTAGGAGGAGATAAGAGCTCATAGAATTGGGGAGATATGTACGCCACCCCATGAATTGTTAAGGAATACACCCGTCATCCACGCAAGTAATACATACACCAATTAACCGGTAAAAGATAGTTAGGGAGTAAGGAAATCTAAGTAAACACACTTGTCTCCATATAAGTTTTCACAACCACAATAGTTTAGTTATTTTATTTTTAATTGCAATTGTAGTTTTTGGGTTAGCTGACTAGCAACTAATTCCGCCCACTCCTCCAAAACCCTAGATTTTACTTGCTTTCAAAAAAATATAAAAATACAAAAATAATCTTCCTTCACCCTTAGACCTTTTAGAGTAGTTTTTCTAACCTAATGAACAATATTCCCTGTGAGAGAACGATCAATCCCCCGTACTTACCACTACACTATACTACACCGACCAGGTACACTGCCTGGTGGGATTGCAAGCTTCTCAAGATCCCTTAAGAGGTAAAACCTGTTGCGTGGTCGCAATCCCACATCATCAAGTTTTTTGCGCTGCTGCCAGGGAATAGTTATTGTTTAGGTAGAATTTTTATTTTATTAGGTCTACTCACTAGATTCCTTTCTAGTGAGATTTTTATTTTATTTTTCTATGATTTCTTTAGTCTATCTATTTTGTTCGTGTTTTTGTTCGTAACCATTACCATCCGCCATCATGGAAGGTGGTAACCTCCTTGATCCCAACAACCAACCACAACCAAACCAACCTCCTAGAGCCCGTACCTTAGGAGAGTATTCCCGACCTAGCCACCATGGCTATCACAACACCATTGAGCTCACTCAAGGAGCCAATGTCACTCCCTTGCGATCCGACACCATCCGGTTGGTGCAAAGCGGATGCGCATTCCATGGACTTCGTTCCGAAGATCCAAATAAACATCTCAAGGATTTCCTCAAATCGTAGACTCTATAGACCTTGATGTTGCCACTCGAGAGACGACCCGATTGCGTCTCTTCCAATTCTCTCTGCGGGACCAAGCTAGTCAATGGCTTGAGCGACTTCCCGCAGGATCCATCACCTCTTGGGATGATCTCACAACTCGTTTCCTTGCTTAATTTTTCCCACCAGGAAGAACTACCAAGCTAAGGAAGGATATCTTGATGTTTGAACAACGTCGAGGCGAGACCCTCTACGGAGCATGGATTCGATTCAAGGACTTGCTCCAAAGAGTCCCTCATCGTGGCATCAACCTCTGGCTCCAAATCCAAATCTTCTATGGCCATGTTGATTACCACACCAAGCGTGCCATCGATCGAGCCGCCGGGGGCAGATTGAAGGATAGAAGCGCCGAGGAATCATGGGAAATCATTGAGGAGCTCGCCTCCGACGATGATGAATTGTGGCAAATTTCCCACGATGTGCGCGCGGCAGTCAACACATGCTCATCGCCTGATAAAGCCAACCAAATCACCGAGGAAGACGTCAGTGAACTTGAGAAAAGAGTTGAATACCTTATGGAGAAACGAAAAAGACCCTTGAGTCCACGAAGAGCAACTGTTAATTCGGTCTCGAGCATTAAGCAGATACCATTATCTGAATCACCCCATAGGGAAGACACTAAACCCTTCCATAAGTATGCTCGCCCCAGCTCACCACCTCAGGAACTTAGTCCAACGTTCGAAGTTCGAATGAGAGAATACATGTCAAAACACTCCGAACGATTGGCAAAATTTGAGGAAGCTGTGTACAAACAAAAGGAGGAGGTAGATGAAAAGATGGCGGAAATGATGGGTCTTTTGAGTGAATACACAAAAACAAAAGCTCCCGAAAAGGTATTGGTGCGGAAAGAGGTCGAATTTCCCAACAATAGATTTGTAAATGCCATCTCCGTCATCCGAGGGGGTGAAAATAAAGATAGGGAGAAGTTAGTGACAATGGAAGTCAGCAAGATCGACCTCATCCCACTCGACGAGGGAAGCACCAATGGCCGCAATTGCAATTCAGACGACGAAAAGGAGGCACCCTTGGGTGAGAGCCAAATGGTGGGAACACCAAAGTCTCAACAAGTAAGGCATTACCTAAAGCACGAGATAAATAAGGAGACCATAACCGATTGGGTGAGGAATTATCGACGTACTCATCTGCCCAATAAGAGGTCGAATAAGATGAAACCAGATGATGAATCTGACGCACTACCCGGAGGTCAATTGTATGAGAGCCTCATAAGACATGAATTAGTCGCAAAGCAAGAATTCCACGGGGTCTTTGAGGGACCATGCCGTATTGGAACACTCAAGTTTCTGGATGCGGTAGCTGACCAAGGTTCTGATGTAAACTTGATGCCATTATCTGTTTACGCTCAACTAACCAATGAACAGCCGTCCATCACTCGTACCAAACTTTCCTTTGCAAAACATTCTTATGAGTACCCGTTAGGAGTTGCAGAAGATGTGTTGGTCAACGTTGCCGGATTCATGTATCCGGTCGATTTCATGATCGTTGAGAGAAGTGAGACGAATATGCCAATAATCCTTGGATCACCATTCCCCGCGCCTACTAGGGCACAGATCGATTACGAGAGTAATACTATCCAAATCAAAAAGGGGAAGAAAACAATAAGCTTCCCAACGATCCCACGTTATATAAGAGAAGCTAATCTACAGAAGAAAAGGAAGGCGGACCCTAGTATGCTCCGAGGTAATGTTAGAGAAAAGATCCTTGCATGGGAGGTAAGGATTAAAAATTATAAGGAAAATGAGTTAGGAAAATGAGTTAGGAAAAAGTAAGAATGATAAGGGGAATTTTGTGGAGGTTGAGAAGCAGGTCGATAGCCACATTGGATTCACGAAAGGAGACTCAGTGCTCCTAAGGTATTTAGAAACAAAGGCACCCACCGATGGACCGAGTCCTTGGTGGTACGGACCATTCATAATTAAAAGCCTATATCAAGATGGGATGGTTAGCTTGATCAGCAAAGGAGGGGGTGAAGTAACTGCGAGTGTGGAACGATTGAGGTATCATCACCCAGATAATAAGGATTACATCTATCAAGGTTACGTCATAATGCGAGATGAAGTCACGTAGTGTACGGTGACTTTAAGTCTAGCTACAAGACTCGTTAATAAAAAAAAGCGCTTCTTGGGAGGCAACCCAAGCTTTGTGTGTTTTGTTTGTTTGTTTATTTGATTTTATTTGTTTCCGTATGTATGATATTTCTTGTTATTGATTCATGATTCAAACTAACTTGTGAAAATACTTTATTTTGTTTTTAACTTCGTCTTAACTACACATATAAAGGTATTTTGCAAAAGCTAAGTGTAAGTGAAATCTAAATCGGTTTATAAGAACTAATAAACATGAATCATAACAATGTAATTTAACATACATATTAGTATTTGTTTGAGTCAAATGCTTGTATCGAGTCATAATGAATTTTTGCAGGAATTCCAGGAAGTAAGCTCTAGTTTTTCCAGAATTTTTCCGGAAACTTAACATGAGAATTCTGTCAGATCATTTCTGACGGCGTCAGGTGATACACAACACGATATATATTATAGTATATATATAGTGGTATATCTTCCGAGGATAGCACGGGTAAATATGTATCCCCGGGTCGTATTTCCCAACGAAGGCTGAATGGAGTTCGTGAGTTCGTGATCGTGAGTCGTGAAGTGAATGTGAAGGGGGTTTATGGGGAACCCTAAGCTACAATTACGCTACGAATAATAAAAATGCACAAATAAGAAAGCACGTAAGCCTAACACGTAATTAAAACCTAAAAACGTAATTAAAACGTAAAATAAATGTCAACGCGCAAAATAAAAAGTGAATTTAAGGTATTACTACTCCTACGGGTGTGAAAATGATTTTCCTACGTTTTAAAAGACAAAAGAAAATTTTAGGAAAAAGAAAAATATTATTTTGACTTTTTATTTAATTATTATTAATTAAAAACTATTTTTAAATATTAAAATATATTAAAAATGCAAATAATTAAAAAAATGAAAATTTAATTTTAAAAAATCTAAAATATTATAAAACTAATTTTAAAACTGAAAAATATTTTTTTTGATTTTTATTAATTTATATTAATTAAAAAGGATTTAAAAGTACTTTAAAACTATTTTTAATTATTATAAATACTAAATGAACTTGGAAAATTATGAAATTTTTCAGAGATTTCCAAAATATTATTAAGAACCTAGGAAAAATAAAATTACCTAAAAACCAGACGCTAATAAGCAGTTTGGGCAAATAAGCAGTTTGGATAAGTGCTTATTTATAAGCAAATAAGCACTAAAATGCACCAAAAGCTCATGTATAGTGAAATAGACCTAAACGAACTTAATTCAACTCAAAAATCTCAAATAAGCCTAGGCCGTAAGCCAGATTCAATTCACTCTTTAGACCAAAAAGACAGCCTAAGTACCCTACTTCTAGCTTATAAATAAGCACTCTAATAAGATGATTACAGGAAGGTTAAGGGGGCAAATTAAAGACTACCTAGGATACTACCTTAAAAACCTAAAAGCCCTAATTTTTAAATACTAATTGAACCCTAATTTGTCCCTAGTTTAGATGACCATGGAAGGGTTTAATGTTGATGTTGACTTTTTAGATGCACACTAAGTTTGACCAAAATGAGATTCTACTGCACTAATCTAATCCTAAATGATATGTTAAGCTAATTTGTGAGTTGTTTAACCTAAATGCAAGCTATATCCAACAAATTGTGAAGATCTCAGATGTCAAAAACACCCTTATGTGCACAGAATTGAGGATATTAGCCAAGTATGACTTTTTACTTGCAACCTATAGATTTTATGCTTGTTTTGACTTATATATGTCTAAGGTAATCTATCTGTGCAGAAATAACAACTAGAAAACACCAAGACCCTAGTAAACTAACCTAATCCAAACACTCCTTTAATTGATGGTTTACACTAACTTGCTGATCTTTGGACTTAATCCTTCACACTTTTTGATAGAATTCAGTTACCTAACTATATTAGAAGGTGTTTGAATAGTAAAAACAACCTAAACTTACCAAGAACACAATAATGCAGGTTATACTAAATATAAGGCAGTAAAGAGACAATAAAGAACTAAGGCAAATAAAAGCTCGACACTAACACTCAAACAACTTTAATAAGCTAAAGGAATGACGGATAAGCTATTACTACTGCAGATAAACTAAATTAAATAGTATGCAGAAACTTAAATAGAGGATTTACTTGACATATGAAGGCTAGGATTGGACTTATGATGCTATAGGCTGAAACAAACAAACAAGAGCTATGGATCAGCTTTTGTGAGCTTATGAAAGTGGAATTAAGAACATGTAGAAGCTTATACCACTATACAACTTATAATTTTTTTTTAAACTAAAGTAAGCAGAACAAAAGCTTATAAAATGATTGTAATAGCTTAAACAACTTAAAACAATATGAAACTAAAAGCTTTAATGGAAAATGAGAGCTTAATACTAAATAACACTAAAACAGATTTGGAATAAATTTAAGAAAGCAACAATTTTTATTAAGTTTAAAGCATCATTACATTATCAAAACATTAAAGCAGTACATAAAACATTAGATAGAACCCTAATTTTCTACCTAACTATCTACTACACTACTCCTACTGACAAAAACATGAACAGGGCATTCCCTTATATAGCCATGAGAGGCGGTTAGAAGCTGCCAGAAGCTTATTCTTAGTCTTTTATTAAGATCCCACCAGAAAGTTCTTTATCCCAAGCATCCTTAGCCACTGATTTTCCTTCCAGCTCCTTCTAGCCAATAATCTTGCTCTATTCGTCCACGTAGGCCTTGATATGATAGATTCTGACACGTTGGCAGGATGTTCTCGAAGGGTACGAGGTTTCTAGAGGGTTTACCAAGGGTGAATTGGAGATGACGATGAACAGTGGTAAAAGGGGGGAAACTAGCGGGTAAAAATATTTTATTGTTTCTGGGTTTAGAATAAAGGCCGGGTTATAAAGGTGGAAGTGGGTTATGTATTTATTGGGCATGGGGGTGTGATGGGCTGGGTAAAAAAAAGGTAGTAGGATAAAGGGTTAAGTTTAATGGGTTAAGGATTTTATAGTGGGTTTGTTTTTGGTTTTGGGTTTATTATATCAGATTCGGTTTGTAGATTTTTAGGAGTAATATTAGCAAGGACTAAATGTGTAAACTTCTGAAAATGCAAGGTTTTATTCTGCCAATCTTTACAATTATTTTCCAAGGGTTTATCTTGTCACTTCTTCATTCTTGAAGGACTTAATTTGACTTCCAGGGCTTTCTTTGACTTTTTACATTCCGGCTCCGGCCTTTGACTAATTCCATTTCTCGTGCTCGTTTTTGGTGATTTTGGCTCGGTTTTTGTCGTTTTCTCATATTTTCTTACCTGCATGTATAAAAACACAAAAACACATATATTTGGCATTTATTCGTTAGTTTTTGGTCTTTTTGGTCGGGTTTTGGCAAATAAAAGGTATGTGTTTAAGCACATACCATCAGGCATTACAACCTGACGGCGTCAGGCAATAATTTTCTGCAATTTTTGAAAGTTTTGTTTTTCTTCCGGAAGTAACAAGTTTTGTTAATTCTCTAACTTATAATCTCCAGGAATTCTGCAAAAATATTCATTTCACAAGCATTATATCCTATTATAGATTATACCGCCGATTTTATGCGAGGTTGGCCTTTTTCTTTTTTCAGGTTAACAGGTTATTTTGGACAATAAGATGATTTATATTTTGGAAGGGAAGCTTTGAGCGTTCATCTTTCTTAGAAGAAGATCTAACCATGTTACCTCACTATCCACACCAAACGAATCAGGGGAGTATTTGATTTCATTCTTTCATTTTATTTACTTTTACATCTTCTATTTAAACATTGGGAACAATGTTCGGTTTAAGTGTAAGGGGGTAAATGAAGGCACCTTAGAGAATACAATTGCGCTTGATTTTTGTTTGTTTTATAGTAAATTTGTTATAAAACCGAGAGAAATATTTGTTAGGGTAATTTTAGCGCCAATTTAAATTTTTTTACAACATTTAGAAGTGAGACTTTGGTCTTAATAAGCGTCTCATGGATAGGAAATTATATGACTAGCACAAAACCGTACCACTAAAAAAAATTTTCCACCCCAAATATGTGAGGTTCACCCCTAGAATTGGTAGGAAAAGCATCCATCTTTGATGCTATGATGTGAGTACCGGTAGCACTTAGATTCTAGAACTTGCATTAGGACCATCTCAAATCCACAAGTGAGACTACATTCGTGTAGTTAGATCTACTACATGATAAGAGGCATTAGGATTAACCCCTTGTTTTACACCCGTGTTTCTGTTATAATTACTTGACCAATGTAGCCAATGTACTTGACTAATAAAGTCAAGTAATTCTCCCAAACCCTTTGCGTTGTACCCATTTTNATATGTGAGGTTCACCCCTAGAATTGGTAGGAAAAGCATCCATCTTTGATGCTATGATGTGAGTACCGGTAGCACTTAGATTCTAGAACTTACGTTAGGACCATCTCAAATCCACAAGTGAGACTACATTCGTGTAGTTAGATCTACTACATGATAAGAGGCATTAGGATTAACCCCTTGTTTTACACCCGTATTTTTGTTATAATTACATTGGTCAAGTAATTCTCCCAAACCCTTTGTGTTGTACCCATTTTTGGTACACGATACCCCTAGTACACAACTCCGAGCCTATCTTTTTGTTTCGACCTTTGAGCATCTTACTCAAAGTGAGAATTTGTTACACCCCACTTAAATGTACACCCAAATCGCCTTAGCCTACCTTGTATGCACTCACCTTTAGTGCATTATTGTGACAACATTTGTTAAACCCTTTGTTAATTATCTAATCGATTACATGGTTGCTAAGTCGAGTCATATCCTTGTACATATTGTTTTGGGACGATTGGGACTCATGGGTGAAATACTAGTGTAATGGAGTAATGGGGAAGAACATCAATTATAACCCCCATATGTGCGTTAATGTTTAAAGTACTCCAAGTGTCTTGATTTTCTTAATTCGAGTCATTAGAATAGTTATGTGTAAAGTTATGTAAAAGTTCAAGTGTAAGGGGAGAACCGAGGCCCCTATGATGTATTATTTTGGATGGTAGGGCAAGAATGTATGCAAAAAAAAACGAAAAATCAAGAAAAATACAAAAAATTAGAAAAAGAAAAGTAGAAAAAACATACGGACTACCATCCCGTTTCTTTTTTGTTTGTTTATGTTTTTGTTATTTTGTTTTTAGCTTAAGATTGAGTCGAGTCTTGGCTTAGCAACATTGTTAGTGCATGTATTTGATCATGATAATTAACTCGCCACCATTAAAATACCCTTTATTCCAACTAAACCGTGTTTATCATATCCCTACACCTTACATTATAACCCTTTTGAAAGCCCTCTTTGATAGTTTATCTTAGGTCCTTACGCCTAGTGGAAGAGTAATTGATCCTCTCCCAAGCCTATGGTAATCGATTTGCTATGACAGGTAGTGAGAGATATTTTCCGTTTTCATTTATGAGATATAATTCTATGACAGTTGAGAGATGAGAGTATCCAAACACTATTTGTGAGGTGCTAGTGTATGATTTCCGTGCTTATTATGATTAGGGTCGAATGACTATGTGTTGTAATTACTTTTATATTTGTGTTAAATGAACCCTAACTCATATTTTGATTGGAATAAAAGCTTATTTGCTTGAGGACAAGCAAATCCCAAGTGTAAGGGTATTTGATGAGACGAAAAGTGTACCCGTTTTAAGGGGTCATTTAAGCCCTAATTCGAGTAAATGTGATCAAATATTGCCCTAAATCGTTCCTTTTGTCATTTTAGGTACTTTTGAGAAGAATTCTGGAAAACATGCATATTTGGACGTTTTGGAGCATAAAAGTGAAGAAAACGACAAAGTCTCAAAAGAAGCTGGATTTCCTACCTGACGGCGTCAGAGTCACAAGGTGACGCCGTCAGCCAATGTTGACAAAAGAGTGAAATCAGATTACACTAGACGCCCTATGAAGAAAACAAGATGTTTACACCTGACGGCGTCAGGTGTTAGAGAAAGTAGGCCTTCAGGTGTTAACTTAAAGAGTGACGGCCCAGAGTAAATTAAAGGGTGACGGCGTCAGAAGTAAATCTAGGCCATCTGAGTACCCTAATGACGGCGAGCTGACGGCGTCAGAACCCATAACCTGACGCCGTCAGAATGTAAAATCTATATATACTTTTCTATTTTTCATTCATTAGTGTGGAACTTTGGTGGAACTTTTGGTACAAAACCCTAAAGACGAATTTGGCTGTATTTTCAAGGGTTTTTCACCCTTGAATCCTTCATGTTCAATTAAAGATAAGTCCTCACTTAAATTAATCAATATGTCTATGTGTTGGTTAATTATATCTTATGCTTGTCTTTCAATTAACATGCTAGGCTAGATTTTTCTTATTTTGTTTTTAGCTTAAGATTGAGTCGAGTCATAGCTTAGCAACATTGTATAGTGCATGTATTTGATCATGATAATTAACTCGCCACCATTAAAATACCCTTTATTCCAACCAAACCGTGTTTATCATACCCCTACACCTTACGTTACAACCCTTTGAAAAGCCCTCTTTGATAGTTTATCTTAGGTGCTTACGCTAAGTGGAAGAGTAATTGATCCTCTCCCAAGCCTATGGTAATCTATTTGCTATGACAGGTTGTGAGAGATATTTTCCGTTTTCATTTATGAGATATAATTATATGACACTTGAGAGATGAGAGTATCCAAACACTATTTGTGAGGTGCTAGTGTATGATTTCCGTGCTTATTATGATTAGGATCGAATGACTATCTGTTGTAATTACTTTTATATTTGTGTTAAATGACCCCTAACTCATATTTTGATTGGAATAAAAGCTTATTTGCTTGAGGACAAGCAAATCTCAAGTGTAAGGGTATTTGATGAGACAAAAAGTGTACCCGTTTTAAGGGGTCATTTAAGCCCTAATTTGAGTAAATGTGATCAAATATTGCCCTAAATCGCTCCTTTTGTCATTTTAGGTACTTTTGAGAAGAATTCTGGAAAATATGCTAATTTGGACGTTTTTGGAGCATAAAAGTGAAGAAAACGACAAAGTTTCAAAAGAAGCTGGAAAACCTTCCTGACGGCGTCAGAGTCACAAGGTGACGCCATCAGCCAACATTGACAAAGGAGTAAAATCAGATTACCTTAGACGCCCTATGAAGAAAACAAGATGTTTATACCTGACGGCGTCAGGTGTTAGAGAAAGTAGGCCGTCAGGTGTAATGCTAAAGAGTGACGGCCCTGAGCACATTTACAAGTGACGGCGTCAGAAGTAGATCTAGGCCATCCGAGAACCCTAATGACGGCGAGCTGACGGCGTCAGAACCCAGAGTGTAAAATCTATATATACTTTTCTATTTTTCATTCATTAGTGTGGAACTTTTGGTACAAGTTTGGGAAAAACCCTAAAGACGAATTTGGCTGTATTTTCAAGGGTTTTTCACCCTTGAATCCTTCATGTTCAATTAAAGATAAGTCCTCACTTAAATTAATCAATATGTCTATGTGTTGGTTAATTATATCTTATGCTTGTCTTTCAATTAACATGCTAGGCTAGATTTTTCTTGTGTTTGCTTAGATCTAATGAAACCTAACTATTAATTATTGGTTGATTGGTGTGTTATTACTTTGTTGGGATGAATGTTTCATCAATGTTAGGCTTAAGAAAACTGGCAATACTCCTATATGGTAACATGCTTGAACGTCTTAAGAAACATGTAACTAAGGCATACTAGGTTATTAAGGTAGTATTTAACGCATGAGCCACTGTTTACAATCCCTATGATTATGTGTACGCATAGTTGTAGGAGGAGATAAGAGCTCATAGAATTGGGGAGATATGTATGCCACCCCATGAATTGTTAAGGAATACACCCGTCATCCACGCAAGTAATACATACACCAATTAACCGGTAAAAGATAGTTAGGGAGTAAGGAAATCTAAGTAAACACACTTGTATCCATATAAGTTTTCACAACCACAATAGTTTAGTTATTTTATTTTTAATTGCAATTGTAGTTTTTGGGTTAGTTGACTAGCAACTAATTCCGCCCACTCCTCCAAAACCCTAGATTTTACTTGCTTTCAAAAAAATATAAAAATACAAAAATAATCTTCCTTCACCCTTAGAACTTTTAGAGTAGTTTTTCTAACCTAACGAACACTATTCCCTGTGAGAGAACGATCAATCCCCCGTACTTACCACTACACTATACTACACCGACCAGGTACACTGCCTGGTGGGATTGCAAGCTTCTCAAGATCCTTTGAGAGGTAAAACCTGTTGCGTAGTCGCAATCCCACGTCATCATATGTTTTATTTGGACCAAACAACATTAAGGACATAATGAATACTCACTATATTCCTTAGTATCCCTTTGCCTTTCCCATTACCATTATTGACTTTAAACCAAGCATGCCCTAAATATAATCCAGATTCTTTTAACACAACTTAGATTATATTATAAACTAGTTTTAGAACTTCTGCATGCACAAGATTTGAGCGAAGAATATAAGGGTAATAATTTTTTTGAACACTAAAGGTAATAATATCTCAATAACTGAACTTTGAGTAAATAGTTTAATGGGTACTAATATTTCAATAACTTTGTTTGACGTTAAATATTGTAACAAGTCATAAATCCATGATTTTATAAATATAAACAAGTGGATAACGACAAATAGTTATAGTTGCGAATTTGTGGTTCAGGTGTACGTAACTCTTGATGCAACACTTACGGGTTCCATTTTGTAGTCATTTTTTATTATTCATTTCGATGCAACACAAACTTATAACTATAAATAAAAGATAAGAATATACTAACCTCAACATGAATATTTTTGTGATTATTAATTTCCATCAATTTAACTACGACTATTCATTTTCATCAATTTAACTATAAATTACCATAAGATGAAAAGAAAATTTTGTTGTTTATTATATGGTAGAGATTATGATGATTTCTTGACAACTATTAAAATATAAATACAAAGAGTCTTTCCTTTAATTTGTGATTTTTTTGAAAAAAAAAATCATAAAAAACCAAGCATGTGTTATAAATTTTGAGAAACCGTGTTACCATTTATAACGGTTAATAAATTGTAAACCTTTTACTCACTTTTAAAAGTTGACTGTGTAAGTTGACTTTCTTTTTTTTTTTTTTTTTTTTTTGAGACTAGCAAGATGCTAGAGAATTACAAAGAAATGGAACTAGGACATTTGATCCAAGAGATCCAATCAAAGTTACTTTTACATCTACTAGAACACCAAGTATAAGACAACAAGACAATCTCGTCAAAAAGTAAAATCGCGGTTGAGAGCTTCCAAACAGCACTTGATTACGGAATTTCCAAATCACCCACCACATGAGATTAAAGACTCCTTCTAACACACTTTTCCTCCCTTTAGAGAGACGAAAAGCATTGAACCAAGAAAGCCAATCAACATAAGACGTACATTCCTGAATATCCAACTCCCACTAACTAGCAACTTTAAGCAAAAGATGACGAGCCACATTACACGAAAAAAGAAGATGCGAGAAAGTCTCTGTTGGATCGTAGTTTTAGTTGATTTGTGGTTCGGGAGGTCGAGTAGTATGGAAGAACAACATCTTCATTGTTAGTGAGAGAAAGTTAGAGAGAGAAGGGAAATACTAGGTGTTTTATTGATAAGGAAAAGTGAAAGGAAAATAACACAAAGTCTCACCCCTCCATGAAAGTATGGAGGGGTATATAAAGCCTAACACACTCACAACTATGACAATATTACATAACTAGTCCGTGTGTTTTGGCTAAACAAGATAGATAATGTAATCCCGTAAATGTCGTTCCATTTACGTGTTAGGACCATAAACTCAGGTCCTAACAATCTTCCCCCAATGGGGCGACATAAGGGATTACTTACAACATTTCCTACAAGTACAAAAACAAATAAAGAAAGGTCTTCATCGGCTCTTCAAGTGCTGAGGATGACTGCGGTTGACGCTCTTTGTCCTCATCTTGTACCTCGGCTTGAGAACTTTTTCTTCACTTGTAGGCAAATGATGTAATATGCATGAAATGGATTAACTTCCCCCCCAATTCATGCTGCATGTCTTTAGCGGTTTCTTCGTACACTTCTTTTTGGCGAAGTTTCTGAATCGGCTTCCCCCCAAACTGACAACCGTCTTCAGTAGATTCGAAACTTTGATGTAGTAAACAAGTCTTCTAACTTTTGACATTTTGAGTACGCAGCGGAATTTGTAGATGACACAGTAAACCACACCAAGCAAATCTGAGTAGTTTAAATTATCACGGTTATACTCAATGCGGAAGCTCCGTTCGGGGGTAACATAAATCAGCAGGATATTCTCACATATGTAGGCTACTTAACACTTCACAATCCGCGAGAGTCGAAACGATTACACCAATCATCACAAAACTGAACCACTGATCATCTCTGCGGAAGTCTTCCGGTAGTAATGCAGTCGTAAACTCGATCACGTGAGTCTATTAAGCGTCCTTGATGTGCACATTTCTTCCCCCTAAATGCAGATCCTCGTGGAAAATGAGTGTTTTCGCAAAAGACGTCAAGCAACCTCAACGTCAAGTCAAGAAACACTCTCTCTCTCTTCCCCCACGATGTCTTCTTCGAAATCGGAAGCATACACACTATGTTTACGATGAGAATCGGAGGCAGCGTAACCCATATGTCCAATTAACCGAACAAGTGAGTAGTGCCATAAATAGCCCCATGAGAATCAACTGCTGATAAACATCTCTACTCTTTAATACTTCTCTCAACCAACTCTTTATCGACCCCATTATCCTTCTGACGGCTATATGTAGTGACTACTGATGGAGAAAATTCAATATTATGAACTTGAGAACGGAGTAGAATAACCCAAACTTGTGACTTAAACTTGCACTATTGTATGACTAAGAGCGGCGTAGAGAGTTCGTCCACCATCGAATCCCTAAGTACCCTATACTATACAACCATCAAGTATAAGATGTACATCACCTCTTGAGTATCCACAACTTTGTGTGACACTGAGCACTACAACGTAACTCCTTAAAGTGATAGTTATACACGCAGAACCCCCAAACATCATGTATAACTAGACAACTCAAGTCTCTGTCATATGTACGGTCAAAAGCACAAACAAGGATCTCGAAGAATTATCGCCTGACTCGACATCTTCAAGATACTAAGTACACGCACCCGTGAAATTCCACTTCAATCTCAAATATATAATAAAAAATTATCGCCGTTGTCACATCTTGCGGTTAAATGCCCATATCTAGCCTTGTGACGGTTTAAGTGAACTTTGATAATGGTTTCCCGATCTTGTCAAAAAATTATATCCGTATCCCCGTGAAAATTTTGTAACAACCAAAATACCAATCATTTAGCCAAATTGTATCACAAGAAAAACAATGTATAAAAATACGTTGATAAACAAATTCAGTTTAGCCGAATCCAATAATCGTATATAGCATGAAGGCCCATGAAAATCATTGGATCCATCCCAATCCTCAAACAAATGAAATACCCGGCGTAATATTAAAACCCGATCCAAAACGCAAACCGGTATCCAGTCAATTGGGTATAAAAACCCACTTAACCCTAAATACACATCACTAACCCTATACTTTAGATAATCCGCCCCCATCCATAACGCTTCTCTCATCTCAAAAAAGAAATCCAGATCTTATCTCATCACCTCTACAACAACTAATCAAAACTTAATCTAATCTCATCTTTGCACATCATCATCAATCCTGGTCACAAACCCTCCAACACAATTTACAACCGAATCAAGAACACAAGCACGAAACCAAACCGTGACCTTGTTTACATTGTTTACATTTTGTGCTCATTCCGAATCAATAATCACTATGAAGGTGTGAAGATCCTTAGAAGGGTCTCAGGTAGGCTCGGCATGTTCATTTTTCGTTATGTTATTGTTTGTGTTTCTTTGAACGAATCAAAGGAATTTTATGACAGATTTGTCATAAAATTTACTTATTTTCGGATATTGAACTGAGGCTAATACGTTCAAAATAGATCAATGATGTGTTGTCTCTTGTGGCACTTGTCTTAGGACTTGTCTATGATTACCAAACAAGAGCTAAGCTGAGATCTAATTGATTTTAACATTTTAATTTGGTAGGCAGTGGTGAAGTAAGATTGTATGTTGTGAGATGGGTAAACAGATTAGGTAAAGTTGAGCTTGGATTTGATTTATGCTGCATCTCCTTCTATTGTTTTGTTTACGTTTGTCTGAACCAAGGACGACCAAGCAATTGTTAAATAACCCGGGTAATGAGTTCCTTGTGGGACTTTGTTATCACGGTTTGTGGTCTGAGGTCCAACTGCTTCATCTCGTTCTCTTTTTCATTTGGTTACTTTTCGAAAAAAATGTTCTCGATAATTTGCAGCTTATCGAGAACTTTTGTCGTGATCTTTTTTCGAGAACATGGTTCTAGTTTTCGAGAACATGATTACGATAACACGATTTCGATAACGTGATTTCGATAACACGGTTATCGAGATCGTGATTTCGACAGTTTAGGGTTTTGGTTATCGAGAAAAATGATTGCGACAATTTAGGGCTTTGGGTTCTCGATAACCAGTTTTTTTTTCTCGAAAATTTCTTATACAAGAAATTCCGACCAGATTCCGGCGACTTTTTCCAGTTTCCGATGAGTTTTCCGACAAAAAACCCAGATTCCGATGAGTATTCAGACCAGCTTTTAACCACAGTTTTGACCACTATTTCAGACCATGTATTGGACCACAAATATTCACGGGGTTTGGTACAAAAATAGTCATAAAGATGATATGTTACATAGATTGTTGCCGAGGCCAAAAATATGACCACAACAAAACAAATCTTTGAATCTGACAGTGAAAGTATGGACTTTTGACCATGGATGATGCAATACAAAACTGTTAAACATAAATGACCAGATGTGTATGAAAAAAGAATGTTTTTGGCACAGATCTGACCATGCTTTAAATCTTGTACGAACAGCTTAAAAAGGTGTACGGACAGCTTAAATAAGTTATAAACAGTTTCAAGATGACAACTTTTGACAAGATAAACACCATAAATCAACAAATATGTAACCCTGGCTCTGATGCCACTTGTTGGATCGTAGTTTTAGTTGATTTGTGGTTCGGGAGGTCGAGTAGTATGGAAGAACAACATCTTCATTGTTAGTGAGAGAAAGTTAGAGAGAGAAGGGAAATACTAGGTGTTTTATTGATAAGGAAAAGTGAAAGGAAAATAACACAAAGTCTCACCCCCTCCATGGAAGTATGGAGGGGTATATAAAGCCTAACACACTCACAACTATGACAATATTACATAACTAGTCCGTGTGTTTTGGCTAAACAAGATAGATAATGTAATCCCGTAAATGTCGTTCCATTTACGTGTTAGGACCATAAACTCAGGTCCTAACAGTCTCTCCAGCACAACTACATATGGGGCAAAGGATGGATGGGATATCAATTCAACGAAGAGATAAATTTAATCTAGTAGGCAACCTGTCCAAAGACACTCTCCAAGCAAAAATATTGATCTTTATAGGAACAACACTAACCCATCTAGTGGGAGGACCAACCACAGGCAATAAAGAATCATCAATATAAGATCGCACCGACCTAACCGAGAACTCACCCAAGGGGTCAAAAGACCAAACCCATCTGTAATTTTGATTGGCAAGGACCACAGGAACGATTTTATCAACAAGGAGCTGTAGTTACTCTTCTTATACACCTCCACGTGGATCACGCCTAAAAGAATGGGCCAAAGAGTTATCTCTAAGCTTAGTAGCAACATTCACCTGTTTATCGCATTCAAAGCATACAATCTTGGAAACAAGGATTTCAAAGAAGAATTAGATAGCCAAATATCCTCCCAACACAAGGTCTGATCGCCATTGCCCACTTTCTTCTTCACAAACGAATTCAGATTAATACCCTTAGCAGCTAATAAATCGAGCTCTCGCAAAATAACAATCCAAGTAGAATATCGATGCAACATACCTGAATTATTAAGGGCACCACGATCTCCATAAATAGATTCTATAGTACGAGTCCATAAAGACGAATCACAAGAGATGAACCTCCATATCCATTTAAACAAGAGAGCTCTATTAAGTGCAAGAAAACTAGAGACTCCAAGCCCTCTTTTTTTTTCTTTGAGGCCAACATTTTCTTCCATCCAATCATAGAAATTTTCCTCTCTTTACTATCCACACCGTTAAAAAAATCCCGACGAATGGATTCCATTTTGTTAAGAATTACCCAAGGGAACCTTATAAACCGACATTTGATAAAGAGGCATGGAAGTTAACACTGACTTTAAAAGAGTGAGATGACCACCAATTGAAAGAGTTTTGATTTTCCATTTTGAGAGACGCGAGAAAATTTTAGCAAGAATATCCTCCCAATAACAACTTATGGAGCTAGAATCACCCATCTTAACGCCAAGTAAAAGTTTATTAAGATGACTGTGTAAGTTGACTAATTTTCCATTTATTAAACGTGTCATTTAAAAGTTTATTAAAGGGTAATTTAGTCCAAACACGTTACTCACTTTTAAGCAATTTTAGTTTCAAAATTTGATCATAAACTCTTTATAAGTAGCCATGGGCGGAGATACAAGGGGGCACAAGGGGCAGGTGCCCTCCTCACGAAGAAAAATGTAGTGTAAATTTTCAAAAATATTTGGCTTTTCTTGTAATTTGCCCCCCTTTATGTACCAATTTATAGTGTAGTTTCTAAAATTTATTAAATTGTGCCCCTCGACAAAAATTTCTAGCTCCGCCCCAAAGTAGCATAGATGTGATTAGTGTATTTATTTAGTGACATGATTTATATAAGACGCGGCAAGACAATAACTTTGAGCAGTTATACGATAATAATAGGCTTCAACAATTGATAATTACGAAATAACTCATAAAGAGAATGTAAAGACGTAAATTACATAAGTATTAGGCTGTAGATGACATAGACGTAGTTTACAGCTCTACATTAAAGAAAAGAAGAAAAAAAGAAAAAAAAGAAAAAGAGTAAGCTAATGCCTAATAGGCTAATATAGTCAATTTAGGAAAGGTTTTGCAAAGCACCTAGATCTATGGTGTCTCCACTAAGAGCAGCAGCAGTGGTAACGTGCAAAGGCACGTTGGGGGTCCAATAACGCGCGTTATTGGGCGTTAACTGATGCATGTTGTGGCGTTAAGGGGGCGTTAACGCGAGGCGTTAACCCCTTAATGCCACGTTAAGGCTGATTTCGTTAAAAAAAAAAAATTTTGACACTTTTCACCCCTATGAACTTTTATATATTTTGAACTTAAGATATCGGAAATTACAAAAGACCCCCTTATTTCTTAAACGGTATAGTAAAATAACTATACGAAGTTGAGATTTAGTTTTATTCAAGTGATTCGAGAGAGAACCTAGCCGTTACAAACGATACAAGAAACAAGTAAACACGATACAACAACAAACGATACGGTAATACAAATACGAGCGATACAGAACAACAAAAGCCATTAATCCCTATATCTGTTCCATATGGGGCTCCTTCTCAAAATGAACCACACGTTAAGATATCTGAAGCCTTGTCCACCAAAGCGTTCTCTGAAAATGTTCAATGAAGTGGAAAGACGCTCATTGAACTCGTCATTTTGCTGCACGCTCAAGTAGATATCATTGAATTTTTGACATTCAGAGTTCAATCTTGCCCACTTAGCCGTTATCTGGTGTTTGTTACGATGAGGACCGTCAGAATCGTTGTTGAACCTCTCTGTAACCTCATTCCAAAAAACGCATTCGCGATGTAAGCCATGAACGACAAGCCACATGTTGGCTACCAAGTTCTCTTCTTCACCTGACCAACGATTAGCCATTGTGAAATTGTTTAGAAACTGAAGTGTGTGCAAAAGTGTGTATTATGGTATTCTTTATATAGGGGTATTAAAAAATTCAAATTTGAAAACCTGAGCGGGATAAATTGAAATTTCAAATTCAAATTCAGAGGCGGTTAAATGTTTAAATTTCAAATTAAAAAAAAAAACGTGTGCACTAAACATTTAAATTTCAAATACAATACACGGTATAGTAAAATAACGATACGATTCATTGAATTTCAAATACAATACACAAAAGTGAAAACATACGAAACGTAAAATAATGATACAATTTAAATAGACTTGTAATTATCGATGAGTGCTGACTTATCTTCCCAAACTTGCAACACTTGTTCCCTGACCATTTTCAAGGCGACTTGAAGTTGCAAATCTGTTTCATCATTTCTTAAAAGGGTTTCTAGACCGACCCTGATTATTGGATGGTCTTGAGGCAGCTCACGTAACCTTTCGACCTCTGGAGCACGAGACTCCCTCTGAAGAATAGTACGAGCTATCTCACCTAACAAGTTGTTAATCAACTTAAGTTCATTTAAAATTCAAATTTCATAACCTGAGCGGGATAATTTTAAACGTTTCAAATTCAAAACAATGGGTGGGCGGGATAATTTTAAACGTTTCAAATTCAAAATTGGTGGGCGGGATTATGAGCTTATTTAAGACCCATTCACAGCTCATTATTGCAACCACAATTCACACATAATTCTCACACAATTCACACATAATTCTCAAACAATGTCTCACAAAGACTTCGGGCAACAATTCCCAAGTCACCGTGACTTCGGGCAACAATTCCCAAGTGAACACGACTTCTCCCAGCAGTTTCCCGCAAATGAACCGGTGAACACTCCACCGGAAGCCATATTTCCGGTATTCCAACAACAACCGGAAGCCATATTTCCGATCAACAACAACAATCCACCGGCAAACAATCCACCACAAAACCAACCCAATGCACCACAAAACCAACCCAATGCACGAAGACGTCCGTCGACTGCTGAAGAACTGTATGAGCAAGATATGCAAGAAGTGATGCATGCTGAAGCAGAGGAAGAAGATGAGAGAAGAGCTCGTGAGGAGTACATACGAGCTAAACAGGCTCGAAGAAACGCTCGTTGTGCATGGCGAATAGAAAATGGAATAGAGCGTGTGCCAACGAGTGACGACGATTCGAATGCTTCGAGTCACGAGGGCTATGTGTCGGATGATTCGTTTTATTGATTCGTAGTTTTATGTTTAATTATCGTAGGTTTATGTTTAATTATCGTATTTTATGTTTCATGTTTGTTGTAGTTTGTTTAATGTA
The DNA here is from genome assembly GCA_014162995.1 of Artemisia annua. NCBI lineage: Eukaryota > Viridiplantae > Streptophyta > Magnoliopsida > Asterales > Asteraceae > Artemisia > Artemisia annua. The sequence continues at coordinate 81,172 of LBNU01029867.1, forward strand.
TGTTTAAATTTTAGTTATTAATATAAGTTGTGTTTTATTAGTTATTAAATGAAATATTAGTTTTAGTTGAGGGTTGAATTTGAAAATAGTTGAGTTAAAGCTGTGGGTGCTTTTTTATGAGTTAAAGTTAATGTGTTAAAGCTGACGTGACGCTGAGTTAAAGAATAACCTCAGTTATTGATGTGCCAGCTTTAAGAGAGTTGGATAAGATATTTTATGTTGATGAAATTGCTTTTGTATGTAGCATAGTTTGAAACTTCGGGACTTGTAAATATATATTTCGGCTCATTTTTAAAATTACATATATACTTTTTTGATGCATTAAAATTCTTGTATTTTATGCAATAAAAACTAGTACAAAAAATATTTAAAATAAAAGTGAGAAAATAAATAAAATAAAATAAAAACTTTAAAAAGTCAAATGAGGACAATCATTTTAGAACGGAGGGAGTATACAATTATTTATCAAGAGATATGTAGAAAACTAGAATGAGGGTTGCATAGTTTTACCAACTAAAACTTTGTTTTAAAATAATTAGATCGACTTATGTCAATCTTTTTTTATTTATGGATATTGATAGTTAGATATGGAGTAAATATAATACGAGTTAGAGTAAAGGAAGATAAAACCGTGACACCAGTATTTATAGTGGTTCGGGTATAAGGTCACATTCCTTGCCCTACTCCACTCCCCCAGTACCCAACTCGAGAGTTCGTAAACACTACACCCATAAGCTTTTTATCTTGGCGGAGAAGCCTTCACAACGTCGCTTACACTTTATCCGGTACAAAGCTAAATACCGAGTTCTAACACTGGTAGATTCAACTCATCGTCGCTTACACTTTTTCGGATACAAAGCTAAATGCCGAGTTCCTTTATAATGGAGGAACCACAGCCCAACAACACCAAATAACACAACACATCTATGACATACTTAAGATGAACCAACTACATGAAGCACTTCAGTGATCTTGTGATGATGTCGAAGACTAACAACCCATCTCTTTGAGCTTTCAAGTCTTCTATGCAAAATGTCGTGATCTCGCCTTTAAGAGGAACCTAAAGAATCATTAAAAGAAAAGCTACATGGATGATTCTTAGATCTAAGAAATGAGAGGTAAGAATATAGAGAGAATATATGTGTGAAATGAGTTGAGACAAATGAAGAAATGGTTCACTATTTATAGGCAAAAAGTCCTCTGATCAGCCGGATCCGACGGATCCTTTGGAAAAGGGATCTGACCAGTGTAAACCAAGGGATCCGGCAATTGGGTTATTCCAGTCCGGATTTTGGGTCATGGGTCATGGACTATGGGTCATGGGTACCCAACATGATGTCATGCATGATGTATTGCATATATTGGGTCATGGGTTATGGACTTTGGTTATGGGTCATGGATTTTGGGTCATGGGTACCCAACATGATTTCATGCATGATGCAAAGATCATAGGCAATGGGTTTTTGGTCAAAGTTCATGGGTCATGGAAGAATACCCATTCCATTTACCTACATACTTGTCTAGTTTAAACTTAACTATTTATTTTATAAAAATGTAAGTAACAATTGTTACTTATAAATGTTTTATAAAAATGGTTTTGGCTTTATGTAAACTAGAAATGTTTGATGGTTTATTTGTTTAGTGAAATGAGTTAGCAAACTATTGGCTCGAAAACTTACTTATTTTATGTATCTCGTTAAAATGATTTTACAATTGGTACACAAGAACACAAGAAAACCTTATGAAAGCCCTAATTTAGAACCTAAAACCCTAGTTTATGTAACCCTTCTTGTGTAACCCTTAAACCAAATTGAACCAAGCTTGAAAGACCCTTGTATTTGCAGTCGTGGGTAGTAGGGAGAAAGAGAGTGATATGTGTGTTTGATTTTGGTGATAAATGAAGTTACACGAACCTTGGTATTTATAGTGCAAACTTTGGCAAGTTGAATGGTTACATCTTATGCCAAATGAGGCAATGGCTTCACAAGCCTCAGTTGGGGCGTGGGAATGCAAGACTCAAGGTCGGTTAGGTCTTCAAAGTGTGTAGCTTTTTATGCTCGCAAGAATTTAGATGAGTTGGTGTTTATAAATCATAAAAACATGTTTTGGCTTACCATTTAGGTTGGTCGGTTTTCTAGAAGGTTTTGTGAGTGCGCGCGCGCGCCGNATAAATATAAGTGTGTATATGTTTATATAATGTGAGGGTGGTGAATTTGCTAAGTGTTGCATGCATGCATGAATTTAAATGCAAGAGTAGACGATTTAAGTAAAACTTGAAAAACCAAATGCATAAACTTAACATGTTTATAAGGGTCTTAGAGTACGTAGTTGACGTAGACTAAACTTAGTCTAATTAGGCTATTAGTGGACCGTAACATTTATTGTCTTATTGATCTTCTTTTACCGCGAGACTGATTAGATTTCGGCAAGACTACGCCGCGCCTTCGTTCACTCTCTTGGGTATCGGGGAGTACAAAACCATCTTCACCATTTTGTTCCTATTTGTCTTCATTATTTATATTAGCTTGATAAACTTCTCTTCTATGATACAAGATCCTTAACCTGGAGATTTTAATCGTTTGTGTGTAATGTTAGAAGGGGATTAATTAAGATAATTTAATTTATGAAACACTCGTTTTTTTTTTAAAAAAAAGTAATGGTTTATTTGTACTTTGTCGATTTTCCTTGGTATAAAAATGCGCGAATGCTCATCAATTGGTGGATATACAAAAAAAATAGGGAAGAAGGGAGGAATCCATGTTCAGTAATAATTGTGCCACATGGTGAAGATATAAGATAAGTGCGTGAAAAGTTAAAACCGTCAAATGCATTGTGAGGGGCAAAAAGGTAAAAGAACACTCGATTTCTGTGTGTGAAGTAATTTATGCTGTGAAAATGCCGTAAAAATATTATCACCATGTTAAGATCAAATGCACATGAAACTGTTTTTTTAAAACGGCAACTATTTATCTCACACAATATACATCACAATCTATCTCACACGTGTTAAGCATGACTTAAACCCACAACTATTTAGTTTGAGAACTTCTCACACTACATTGCATTAAGCCATCTCACACAACATCGAGTACCATTAGGCCACAAACCTTTTGGTCAAATGCACATGAAACTTGATAAACCTATAATTGAAGTCCACTGTTTTAATAAGTACAAGGCTTTTTATGTTTGATCTTTTAGGTGGAATTCTACCTGAACATACATGTTTCGTGTCTTGTTTCATTATTCCTAGATACAAATCAAATACATACATCCAGTGCCGACATCATTCGACCAACCCAACCAATTACACATTGTCTCTTCACGATAAGTAATTAGACCATCATAACCAATCGAAAGAAAACGATTTCTCAATATGTACTTGATAGGAAAACAAAAGAAATTGGTATCAAGTACCATTCGTCGCACAGAAGGATCGGGGAATAAGATTAGACATGTAAACTTTTGTAATGGCTACATGTTTTACACATGTATTGTTTACTAATATGCACAATTATATGTGCTTTTCACGAATGTACCTCAGAATATACTTGTATGTTGTATGTGTTGGGGGTGAGGGATGGGGGTGGGTGTGGTCCCCTGACCCAACCAGCCAATTTAGAAGTCACTAAAGAGGTGGTTGTAGATAATATTTCTATACAACAAAGTCAAATTGTGACACCTCCCACTTGAGCTAAACTAATAAACACCCCAAATCTTATCTAGGAAAGTCTAAAAAAATCACTGAAAATCGGCCCTTCGACCTCAACTGAGCCATCTAATCAAATGCTTCTTAAGGCTGACGCCTAAAAGCGTCCATTGGCCCAATTTCTGTTATGGTTGTTACCAGGCCTCATCTGTTGGTTTTTAGGGGCAATAATACTTTGCTTTGGGAGATCATGCAGTTCCATAACTTGTATGGTGCGTTGTCTCTTTGCTGTAAAGGAAAATGCACCACAGACAGGATTAGATTATGCTTATAGACCGACTTTTGGAAATGAGATCATTAGTACAAACCATTTTCAGCTTGTTGATAACGTTCTTGGAGCTTCCTTTTTGTTGCTTCAAGCTTGTCTTGAACAGTTTCCCCATCTGAAGACGTCGGTTTCTGTTTCCATTTACCCAATAAGAGAAATTAGTTAAAGTAATGTTGGTGCGTAAAAATAGTAATACAATATGGTAACCTACACGTTGTTGTTGAGCCACTTGTCTCTTGGGAACAACCGGTTTTTCATGGTTTTGCAACTTCCTGTCCATATTTGGTTTCATTACTCGTTTTGGTGTGTGGTCAGCAACCAGAGGTTTACATGGTTTGACGGTTGTGTCTTTCTGTTGTTTCCACTTTGTTATGTTTTGCTTCTCAACTGGCGGCTTTTCGCCATTACTACGGTTCCTGTTTAATTCTGAACTTTTTCTAGGATCTGAAACAACATTTCAAAATGGCAATTCAACAACCAAAAAAAAAAGGTGTAGCAGAAATGATATAATAAGTAAGTAGGTGTACGAATTCAACTCACTTCCATAATCATCCATGCCATCAAAAAACTTCTGAGAGCCAAAGTTTTAGAACATAAAAAACAAAAAAAAATAACTCGTCAACAAATGCAACCAAAATGTAATAACGCAGAAGTATTAGCCTTCATAATGAACTAAAAAATATACATATATATAAAAAAAAAAANAAAAAAAAAAAAAAATCAAAACCAGGAGTTGCGTACCTCAGATAGCTCCAATGACATCGAGTGAGGGTTCAAAAACGCTAAATCGTCTAGAGGAGGTGAAGGTAGGCCCTCCTCTTCATCAAGAACAGATGGATTCATTGACTCAGGGGTAGCTTCTGATCCTGCTATTCATAACATTGAAGTTTCTTTAACAATTGGTATAACTTTGACCCCCGAAAAATGCTATAAAAATCTATTTCGTTTATTTACCGGCCATCTTTTGTGTAGCATTCACCCACTCGTCTACCATGTCTTTCCACATTCTGCAATCCACCACAATTATTTTGTTACAATTCTGTTTACTGCAACCATTGTTATACAGATATAGTAAACATCTTCTAGTATGTCTCAGATTTACAAATACTTTCTACTTTTTATTATTACACTACAAAAGTTACCAAGTTTTTAAAGTCTTTACGGCATGCTCTTGCTAGTAGGCTGCCACCACACGAGCACACGAATATTTCCAATAATTAACTAGATCATACACGCAACGTACCATATTTGATCCCATAATTTGTTATCCTTCCATTTAAAGTAACCTAAACTATATAATACAAACTTTCTTTAGTTGAACATGACCTAACTAAAGTGTAAACGACACTTTGATCATGAAAGATGCTAATGAAATCAAGCTTTTTGGCAACTGTAACGTGTATAACAATTTAATGCATATCAAGTTAACAGACCAGAAATTCTTACTCAATTAGGCTTCTGGCTATTTGACGAACGTCTTTTGATCCATGCTTTCGAAGAACATTAACAGATTTTCCAATTTCAGTTCCCTGAAATAATCCAATAATCATTCGAGAATCATAATTTTAACAAAATCCCAACTAGTAACGAATTCAATAAAAAAAATTATATCCAAACCTTAAGTGTTTCCACAGATATTGTCATCAGTTGAAGCTTTCTTAACGAATCGCATAAATCCGATACCGACTAACAAAAACAGCAAAATTAACCATGATCAATTCTATGCACAATCCAAAACGGTAATAAGTTACAAACATAAATAAGCATGAATCAATGTAAACTAAACTAACCTCATCAGGGCTGTTATTAACAATCTCTTTAATCCTCATAACCTCACCAAAAGTTTGCGATTCTAGTTCGATTTCATCAGTAAGAGCTTCTGCATCTCCATAGCTATAAGTACTAACATGATCCTTACCATCATCATCATCATCATCATCATCATTTCTAGAACAATTAATAACCTTACTACTCTCTTTACTCTTGTACTTAACACCATCATCATCATCATCATCATCAACATCATGATCATGATCATGGGCATGATCATGGGCATGATCATGATCACTAACAGGAATGGCTAACTCATGCTTATCACAGCCAGAACATTTAATAAATTTACAAGAAAACAAAAGCTGAGCAATCTCATCTCTTCTAAGTTTAAATTCTTGAGGAGAATCACAAGCAGCCAACATGATTGCTCCTTGTATTATTTCGAATATATTCGCGCTGCCAAAATACTCCCTCCAGTAATCCATTCTTGCCATACCACCTTTGTACACCTTACTACTATATCAATTTTTTTTTTTGCTAAAATTAAACAACAAACTAGATTATACCCAGATATCAAAATTTGACTAGTAACCAATCTTGATCATACCCATGAACCAAAGCTCAAGATCTAGACTCTATAAAATTTTAATAAAAAAAATATATACATATATGAAAACTTGTAAAAAAAAAGGAATAGTAACGCTTAATATGTCAAACTAGGGGAGCAGTTTCTTAATGGAAATGAATGGATTAAAGAATATGAATATCAAAATAAGAATAATATGGGCAGATGATGAGTAATAGTAATAAATTCTTTATTTTAGTGTGAAAAGGAGAATTGATATCACTTTCACTTCACTTTTTTGCCATATTTTTTTAGTTTTGGTTTTGGTGTCTATCTCTTTCTTTCTTTCTCTTGCACTCGATCGGTAGACGTGATAAACTACAAAACCATATGTTTTATTTTATTATATTTGACCGCCAACAATAATGCTTCTTTACACCAACAATAACAGTAATGGTTTTGTTTCTTCCATTACAGTATTATTTATGACTTCTTTGTTTTTTCCTTACTAACTACGAGTAGTAATTACTACGGAGTAATATAAGTTTTTCAAAGTTATTGATTTTTATTTTTAATACTTTAATAAACTTTCCATACTAAAACGTGGTAGTACGTGGTACGACATAAATGTAAGGGATAGCAACATGTAACAAATTATGCCATGTGTGAAATATATTGAGTGTCAAATCGCATAGGATCATTTTTGTTAGTCAAACATATTTATTGAATGCTCTACATAGACATGTTTGTTCACTAATCACATGTTACTNATTAAATGCTCGTCGTAACGGTATATTTTTTTTCGTTTAATGATTAACGGTTTGAAAGATATTAATATTTGAAAAAAAAGGATGAAAGTGGGTTTTTTAAATTGTTGGGATTAATCTCATCCATTAGATCAAATAAAGATGGAGGGAAGATGGATGGTGGAGATTAGTCCCTTTGTATGTAAATAAAGTTTTGTCCTCAAATGATCTTAACTCTTACTACGGAGTAATATAAGTTTTTCAAAGTTATTGATTTTTATTTTTAATACTTTAATAAACTTTCCATACTAAAACGTGGTAGTACGTGGTACGACATAAATGTAAGGGATAGCAACATGTAACAAATTATGCCATGTGTGAAATATATTGAGTGTCAAATCGCATAGGATCATTTTTGTTAGTCAAACATATTTATTGAATGCTCTACATAGACATGTTTGTTCACTAATCACATGTTACTGTGAATGACATTTACAATGACAAAACCTTTTTAATCACAAAAATAACTGTATTTGGTTATCCGTAAATTACTTCATTAAATATATCACTTGATACTCCCTCAATCCTAAAAAATGTACAAACAAAAAATGAACAACTTATGCTATATGCTATGAGTAATTAGTGGTAGTTTTAATTGATAAAGAATCATTTTTAATTTTATAGTTAATATAAAAATTAGAAATGAGTAATTAATAAAAGTTTTGATTCGAAAGGTAAAATAGAAAAATCATTCATAATTATTGTCTATATATAAAAACTGTACATTTATTTTGGGACAAACATAAATAGTAAGGTGGACGGAGGAAGTAATACATTAGTAATGCTAGCTACATGGCCCGTCCGAATGGGCACATTAGCTTTCTGAATCTCGTTTTGAAAAACTAAAAGAAGGTAAAACAACTATAAACATACCAACATATTTGGAATGGATTAAGAAGGATAACAAATAAATGTTCATTCGATATACGACAAAAAAGACTTTATAATTTGTGAGCCAGAACAAAGCATACTTTGTCAAATTCAAATGTGAAACAAAACTTCTTTGTAAACAATATTGGTTGTTGAAGACTTTTTACATGTGTGGCAGTTACCGCTCTCTCTGATGCATTCCTAATGTTGAGTTCTGATTCTGAAGATTTTATGGAGCGTTGGGTCTTTGGTAGTGGTTCGGGTTCGTTGGCTGTTGCTTTTGGTGTCTCTGAGTATTCGTTGGAGATACACGTGAGAGTTTTACTCTCTTTTCCTTCTCCAGGGTTTTTCCCACTGGGTTTTTTCTTGGGAAGGTTTTTTAAGGAGGGAGTCTCACTTGAGGCATCAATCTCCTTCGAAGCGGCTGATGGATAGTTGTGGAGATTCTAGCGTCCGCAAGTGGTTTTTTCCTATTGGAGTTCTAGTTATTGTATGTAGGGGTGGCAATTTGTGCCCAAAATTAAAGAAATTGGCTAATTTTGGCAAAATTGTAAAAGATTGGGGCACATTTAGCCCCATCCTTTTTTTGAAATGGGCATATAATGCCCATTTAAAAGTTAGATGGGCACAAACGGACACATATTTTCTCTCAATTGGAGAATATTACAATTGTTTTTAAAGAAAAACTTATAGATGTAACATATTTAATTTTTTAAATATAATTAAGGTGTTACGTTTAAGAAATTTATTTCGTCATTTTGGGTCTTTTCTAAAGCGATTTGTATAACATGCGCCCGTTTGGCCCGTGCCTGTTTAGCCCGGTGCCCATTTAGCCCGTTGCCCGTGCCCGCCCGCCCGTTGCCCGTTTTGCCACCTCTAATTGTATGGTTTAGCTTTTGTAACACTTAGTGGCATGTCACAAGCGATTTAGTGGGTTGTTCAAGCGTTTGCTTGAGGTTAATGTGGTACTTCTGACACATTCCATTGTACTTGTTATTTCTGTTTATAATATATTTTGCTAGGGTGAAACTCTTTTACCCAAAAAAGAAATATTGGTTGTTGATTTTGTATATTTACCATCTTTATGCAAACATAGAATCTTCAAACTTCATAGTAAAAACTACATATTCCTTGCATCAAAATGCAAGAAGTCGATAACCAGCTTTAAGACGCAATCCCAAGCATCATCTTAACTAGGGATGAGCATGTGGATCTGAATCCCAGCATCGAACCGGAACCATACCGGTACTTTACCGAAATCGTGTCGACTCCCGATATACGGTACGGGACCAGTACCATGAATTGATTCAAAAAAATAATTCAAGGCCTCTAATAAGGTACGGTACCAAAGCGGGATGACACCGAAAATATTCCTAGAATTTGAATAGTCATGTTTTGGAATTAAACAAATTATCCAAACACCCACTGAGCCGGTTCCAAGCCAAACAATAGTCATGTAAAACATAAACAAAGAAACCAAACGTCCCAAAAACCTACTGTTATAGATCTTTCATAAACCCGCTCAAAAATTAAACCCAAACCTATTATTAAGAAGATGAGATTTCCAAGAAAAACGCTAAAAAAATGAGATTGGAATTACACAAGATTAATTGTGTTGTTCCCGTTTACTTAGCTATTAACTATAAAAGTTAACACTTAAGTAACATGTCTACTAACAATGGTTTCACATATTCATACTAATTGTTTAAACACAATATAATTCTTTTTCATTGTTTAACTCTTTATTGATAGATAACAAAAAATTATACCCAATTGTTTGCCAAATAATACTTGGGATTGAATGACAAATATGTTTGTGATATCCTTACTAAATTTATACACAACACCAAAGTTATTGTGTTTAAGTAAGAACTATTATGCTAAACTAGTAGATATGAGATCTTAGACTTAGTTCTATTTGGTGAAGGAAAACAACCTCTAGAAAGTGCTTAAAACTTTAACACAAGAGATGCCCTTTTCCTTCATTACAAAAATATATTGATAGGCAAAGGTAATATGACTGTTCGTGAGGTAAAAAGTGTGTGTCAACATGTGATAAGCTAAAGTACATTTTGTACTTTAGCTTCTATTCCTAGAGAAAAGTTCTTTATAGACATCATTTTCTTCTTAGACCTAATGAACACATCACCGTCTTTGTCACACCCCCAAAATGTCGCAGCGAAAAGATTAACGAGGTATAACTTGTAGCAACTCGTACATTTCAGGCTATAATTTGACTTTATTTTGACTTATTATGATTATTTTAATTTTAAGTGACATTACTTTTATAAGTAAGTACGTAAATTAAATCGCTCGCTTAACCCGTAACCAACACTAGACTGTAATCAATCTACGTGTTTTAAACATTTTATTTTTCTTATGGTCATATTTTTTATGAACTATTATTAATTTATTATTTTTTTTACGTAAACTATATGCCTTTTACGTTTTACGCGTATTGAACCTACGTTTATAGATTTTAACAACACTTATTTACTCCGTCAAACTTATCACTTATCTAATATACTAATATAGAGTGTATTGATAAGTTTTAACATTTTTATAAGTAGTATATTTTTATGTTACTTGATTTTAAGTTTCATGACTTAAGTGCTTAATATTACTAATTATCGGGATCAAACTATACCCACTAAACCTTAAACTATTAATATAACTAAAGTTTTACACAAATCTAACATATAATATCACCATGTGCCACGCTATACTTTCACACAATTACACTTGTCATTAGATAGTTATACTACTTGCCTAATCACCTACTAAATTTCCATTTTTTTTAATTAAAATACCATTGAAAAAAAATATATATTGATTTTATTTTAAGCAAGTTAACGTACAATATTTTTATTTTTATTTTTTTTTATTGTAAAATAGAAATCTTGTGCAAATGGTCTTATTAGTAAAAATTAAAAACTCGATGTAGATCAATATATGTACACGTGCCTCTCTAATTCACTAAGGGTACTACTAGACTTGTGACTAACAATTTTAAGGTATCTCATATGTTGCCACGCATTACAAATAGATCTATTAGTTGTTAATCTAGGAAGCTTTCTTTTTGATAGGATATATAACAAGTAAAATACACAAGTAAGAAGCACTCTCAAGTCTCAATTCAAACCGAATGAGAAATAAAATGATGATGATTCTTAGTAGTTGAAATCAAATAACTTTCGCAATCATCCTTGAAGAGGTCCACTAAAACACCACATAAAATTATTAAAGGTTAAAGGTTATTGGTGACTTGATATAATATCAGTAGGAGTTTCACTATATTGATTATACAAAGGTAATTGCTAAAGACATCTGGAGATATACGAATGGTATAGAGATGGATTATAGAAGTTTGTTTTAAACAAGAAGGTTATTGGGTTTTCCTAGTCGTTTTTGTGAGCCGTATTTGTTCTCGTCTACGCTACCGATTTAGGTGAGTATTCACGAACCCCTTTTTCTAACTATTTTAATCGCTTTGGGGTGGATGCATGAATTATACTTGAACTAAATTGATTACTATTTTATGAACTCTTTTGACTTAAACTTTTGAACTTAAATCAAACTCTTGAACTTTATTGCGAACTTATGACTTGTTTTGAACTTAATGAACCGTATGTACTATGACCTAAAGTCTCGCCTTATCGGTGGAGCGTTCTTGACCTAAAGTCTCGCCTTATTGGTGGAGCGTGCAAAGTCTCCCATGTTCGGAGCGTTCTTAATTGTATATAATAGTTGTATGATGTACTGTTCGTACATTCGCATTGTTAGTCTCCTATCAGTAGATAGTATGGATAACGCTATTAGAGGTCGGCCAACCTCTCGTTCACTATGTTACGGGACGCATATTATTTATTTTAGGGGCTTTGCCTGGCATACATTATTATATACGTGGTGCTTATATTGTGAACTATTATGACCGTGTGTGCTTGATTACCAGACATACTACTTTATATGCAATGGGTTGTGAACACACAGGTTGCAAGTTTTGTATGGGCGGGATTTGCAACTGAGTGGATTTACAATGCCTTTGCCTTGTGAACTTACTTAAAAGGTTTTTCATATTATATAAACCGTGTGTACTCACCAACTATTTTCATAGTTGACCCGTTTTCTCTCATGCATTTCAGGTAATCGTCAATAACTTTTTCTTCAAGGTCTATGCATAATGAAGTTTTCACATGTCACTGCTGATCGTTATGTATTACAAAGCTATCTTTTGGGAACTAAACTTTGTATCTTAAATTGTCGATGTCGGCTATAACAATGTTGTAATGATATAATTTTCCTTTAATGTAAATTATGGTATTGTTCTATATCTCTTTTGTGATGATTATTGATTATGTTGCACCTCGTATTTCCGCTTTAGCGAGGGTGTGGCATGACTTCATAGAACAAGGAACACAAGATATAAAGAACGACCTCTACATTAGTCGTTTAAAATACATCATTTGATAATTAAAGTTTTGAGATAATTATCTAAATGTCCTGGTTGCCCTGAGGTCATTGATTTTTCGACCTCTTTTTGCTGTCTTTCGGAATTAGACTAAAAATTGGGCAACTTGGGTATCACTTTAGGGCAACTGAGAAACATCGGTATAACAATTGGGCAACTGGTCTACTTTGGTAAAATATTGTCGGACACATAGCGACCCATTGTTGGGTAGTTCAAAGTTGCCCATTTTTCTGGTCTAAATCTAGAAGACATAAAAAAGAGGTCCAAAAATCCCCGATCGCAGGCAGGGACGGAGCCAGGAATTGGTGTTAAGGGGGGTTCAAAAAAAAATTTCGGTAATAACACACAATTTTTTTTAGATGCCGGATTGAAGTTTGAATCGTTCGACATACTGGTTCAATAATATTTTTTGTGGTAATAACACACAATTACTTGATTAGTTGAGAAAATAAAAAAAATGGGTCAATGCGTAAATGGTATATAAGATGGTTTAATCATAATATAGACTAACGTAGTGGTTATTTTGTGATACGGGCTAACAAAATGTTCAATCATAATACTATAAGCATAACTGAAATGAAAAATAATAAACTGGAGGGGTTAAAATTGACCTTTGATCACTAAGTCATTATTATACTTACAATAAAATACAGACAATTTAATATTTTTGTTATCTGTGTCATCTTCCTCGTAAGAGGAGTGCAAAAGACCAAAACCTCCATTGAAACAAAGAATATTAAATTACTTATTGTCTTTCTTTCTTCTCACTTAAATGTAAGGTTATTCTCGATCTAAGTATAAGGTATGTCCGAAATTTTCTTATTCATATCTTCTAAATGGCTTCGATCTCTAAGATAGTTTTTGAGAACCACCTTGTCATAGGGTAGTTTCGCCATTGTTGGGGGTGGCCGAGCACCCTCCAGCCCCCCACTGGCTCCGTCTCTGATCGCAGGGCAACCGGGGTATTTACATAATTATCCCTAAAGTTTTCCAACAAGTCAATCTCAATGTTTCACACCAAAAGGAAAGTTAAGTATTGTTACAATCAAACGACAAAAGTTCATGCAGTAAATCTTTCATGAAATGCAACCGCAAACGGGTGACTCTAAGATGAACTCCATGATGCTAGACAAACAATCCAAGTTACGAACTTGAAATATATGCTAAACATGTCAACAGAAGGTGGGTAAGTTAATAAATATAAGTAAAAGTAGTATGGACCACAATATTTCGTGTGTGACTATTATAGCAAACACACTATCACATAAAGTATTACTATTACAATAAGCTCGTGACCTTAAAGCCTTAATGTATTCAGTATGCATATAGGTGATGAGACGAAAAGTGTTACGCTTTTAAGGGGTCATTTAAGCCTTAATTCGTATAAATATGATCAAATATTGCCCTAAATCGTTCCTTTTGTCATTTTAGGTACTTTTGAGAGGAATTCTGGAAAACATGCATATTTGGACGTTTTTGGAGCATAAAAGTGAAGAAAACGACAAAGTCTCAAAAGAAGCAGAAATTACAACCTGACGGCGTCAGAGTCACAAGATGACGCCGTTAGCAAGCCTTGACAAAAGAGTGGAAACCAATTATCAAATGACGGGCCAGAAAGATTTTGGAAATTAACACCTGACGCCGTCAGGTGTTAGAAGATGTAGGCCGTTAGGTTATGAGTTAAAGAGTGACGACCCAGAGAGGAATAGAGAGTGACGGCGTCAGAAGTGGATCTAGGCCGTCCGATAAACCTAATGGCGGCGAGCTGACGGCGTCAGCCTCTATAACCTGACGCCGTCAGAATGTAAAATCTATATATAGTTTTCTATTTTTCATACATTAAGCGTGGAACTTTGTGGAGAACTTTTGGCAC